>JAWQRJ010000146.1:0-26508 GCA_033557515.1 Diorygopyx duplodentatus
TGATCTCTTGTAAATATAGAACGGTGCATAGTTTAGTAAACTCTATTTCTCTAATTGGGAAATGTTACTTATTAAAAGTACTAAAAACGATTGCTATGTTTTCCAACTATGAGAATTGGAAGCTTACCTATCATTAAAGATTAGGATGTATACTTATTCAATGGGTTGGGTTGGGTTGGGAAGATGTCTGTACCTTCTGCTACAGACATCAAAGAAGATTAAGATGGTCAAAAAGGATTGGGAAAAACATGAAGCCTTGGATTGTTAGTGAACGAATGAGAAGCGGAGAGAAAACTCTTCGTACAAACGATATTGACATAAGACTCAGCCTTTTAGCTATTTAGATCTTTATGAGATACTTGGAAAGATAACTGCAAAAACAGGGTAGACTGAAGATAGCAAGAAAGCAAATTTCATTACTTATACAGACTGGTCATACCATACACTAACAGCAATTGGAAAAATTACAATGATATTAAAAGCAAATTAATGTATAAGATTCAGAATCTTCAAGGCATTGTATAATTTTTTTAAAAATATTTAATAAACTTGTCCTTTGTATTCAGTTGTATTGGCAATTACTTTCAAAAGTAACTTAATTTTTTGCAAATATTGTTTAATGAGTTCATAAGAACAATAGAAAACATTTTTCGTGTATGCACATATAATACTCCGGTTTTCAATTACTGCCTTGTCACTACTTTGATAAGGCACTAATTAAGAGAGTGTTAATGAAGTTTAAGAATGCAGATTTTAAAATTAGTGGCACATATGCAGGAAGTAAGTTTTTTTTATGCAACTGCGCCCTCCTGGACTCCTGTATTTTATTTCTACCCTCAAATGAATCTTTGCGAGTTATGCATTTTTAAATGGTATTTTCAACAATATTAACTGTTTTAATCTTCAATATATGCACCACCACTCGCGAATTTGTTGTAATATTTTAAGCCACAAATTTTTACACAGGTGCCCGAAATTGTTGTTTAAATATATTTACAATTCCATTTCTTCACATTGGAACTAAAATCCTTTGGAAATTGGAAAAAATGGAATTGAAAATACCGGTTCGTTATTTCAACAACAATTTGGGGCAACAGATATCCTGAAAATCGTTATTTTCTTCAAATGTGAATATTTTCCATATTATTTATCGTATCAAAAAATTTCGAGTTGTAGATATCAAAACATTCTGTAGGATAGATAATAAAAAATATGTTTTACAATGTACCAATTTCGAGATGTGACCCAAATTTGTATTTTTTTAAATGGAAACCATAGTTGATTTGGACGTTTTAAATTACTTGATTTTTTCCATTTCCAATGATATAAGGTTCGAGGTATTTATCTTTCATACTTTAGGAGATATGAAGAAAAATCGTATTCCACACAGATTTTAACCCAGATCACACTATCCATGAAGAACTATGTTTTGTTTTCAAAACAAAAAATTTCATATACGGTATTTATTATCTTTTGTGCTTTAGTAGATATAAAGAAAAAAGATTTTCTGAAAAAACAGTTCTGCTCAAATTTAGTACATCAATAAACTTCAAAAAAAGGAAACATGGAACCAATAAGCATGGTAACAATGAACATGGAAGCAATAAACATGGTAACTGTAAACATGATAACAATAAACATACTAACAATAAACATGGAACGGTAAACATAGTAAAAATAAACACCATAATAATAAACCAAAATTTTACAAAAGATGTTCAATATGGCGGCCGTTTACTTCTAAACATTTGGTAACACGCTTTTCGACACTTTTTTTACAATTCATTAATTGACGAACACTAACGGAGTTAAAAATCTGTATAACACCTTGTTGCAAATCATAATACTATTATAACTCCGTATACCACATTTTTTATATGGCCCCACAGGAAAAAGTCTAACGGGGACAAATCCGGAGATCTCGATGGCCATCGTATGGGACCGTTCGTTGCAATCCACCGATTTCCATATCTTGTTGCTAAATATTCAGCAACAATTCTTGAATTATGTGCCGATGCGCCGTCCTGCTGACAGAAAATGAGATCTATTTTCTTTCCTCTTGTATTGGTAGATCATTCGACGCATCTTCAATTTCCTGTTGCAGCAGTTCGATATATCTGTTTGAGTTAAGTGTTTCGTTAAAAACAAACGGACCTATTAAACGGTTTTCCAAAATACCGCACTACACGTTAAATCAAATCGTTCCTGAAAACGTGACTGTCGAACTATTTTCGGATTTGCATTATTCCAATAATGGTAATTATTCTGATTGTAAATGCCGTTGCTTGTAAATCGACTTCCATCGCTCCAAAGAATTTTATTAGGAAAAGTCAAATCATGAAGAAGAACTATTTTTTTTTCTCCAGGGGACCTAAGAATAATTCTAAAGAAGATCTTGTTCTTAAGCTTGCGTGAAGATATTGTTGTGCAATTTTCTACATATGGATGATCAATAAATCATTAGTAATAAATGGTTAAGTCCTTCTATGATTAAAGTGGTTCTTATAAAACAATTTTTGAACACGCTGAGAAAATATCTGGGGAATAGGATTATTGCTAAAAAGAAAAACCATTTATCAGATGATAATTTATTCATAATTTCGTACATATTGCTTTTTACACTTCGCCTTTACAGGGTTTGTGCAGTAAATATGAAAAATTTGTTCCATTTCTTCACATAAGAACAGTGACAGTCGTAGTTTAAGACGTTTACGTTCAAATATTGACATGGCGAACAAAACACGCTATCGAAATTTTCCACCACGTACCATACATTATCAGGGTAAAACTTGTTCAAAAAGTTTGCGATATATTCTGTGCGTTGCTGCGAGTTGCTAAATTGCAAGCTAGCATACGCAACTGTTTGACAATTGGTAAGTTGAGGCTCCGTCATGTTTGTCTCCACCACTAGGAACTAAAATTATGAAAAAGCTAAATATTCTGCTCCGTTTACTGCTGTTTTCAATGCCGTTTTATTGATATTTATGACATATTGTTACATACCTTGCTATCTTCAATTGGAGCAAGTAAACCAATGGTTCCATTGCAAAAGAAATCGGCTAACGTCAGTGGTAAAAATAAAACTAAAATTGCGATGTACTTCATGCTTAATATTTAACTCTTTCCTCGATGTCGGATACAGAATAATGTCTGTCTCTAGTCTAAGCAATCTATTATACTAGCGCGGGAATAATATCAAAATGTAAACAGGCTTGTCTACAAATACAGGAAATCTTTTGAAAATAAGTTTTATTAATGTTGATTTTATTTCACTGTATAAAGAAGGGAGTCGGCTATTATGCAAATATGTAGGTAGGGCGTGAAAAGGTGTATAGATAGTTTTTATTCGCTAAAAAACTCAATGATCATTCAACTTAGTTGTAACTAATTACGCAATGTTTGTCCTACATGTTTCAAGCTAATTGGCTCATCTTCAGGGACGCTACAAATGATATTACAAAACATCTAGTCAGTTTATTATGATGTACAAGATGTTACTTCTCAATTATATTAGAAGCTCATTGTTAGCTTTTAACAAATAACATATAACAAATGTTTTAATTCGTATTTGGTGTGTTTACAATATACAGTATCTTTTTCAGTATTCTATTTTTAAGCATATTTTATTTTTACTTTTATTTTATATTTTATTTATTGTTTTTATGAGTTAGATCCAGGAAATTTATTTTGTTTTAATTTTCAATCTCTAATGTAAAGTTTATGTTGTTATGTTGTTTAAGTAATATGGAAATTTATTTAGAATATCAGAAAAAATGCTTGTAGTCTATCTGTACATTTGGTTATTTTTTTGTTTTTGCAATAATGTTATCTAAAGGGTTCTTTTTTAGTTCATTCTTCATTCATGAATTTTATTGTTTTTTCTAAGTATTCTCCTTTTTCATGATCACTATCCCTGCATCATTACTGTGTTTAAACCTAAATAATTTTATCACATTCGCGTGTATAATTTTAACGTGTATGGTTTTGCATAAACGCTAAATGGTATTGTAAAGCCGTGGTTTTTTGGATAGCCATATGATATATACCCCTCTCTATATACTTACTTACTATATACTATTCTTCCCTCCATAAATCATAATAGATTGCTGAAGTTGAAAAGTTGTTTAGTGTGCTTTGATCAAATTTGTTTTAATCAACCCAATAATGCGTTTTTGCATTTAGAAATCAGAAAGATAACACAAATTATCATAAGTGATATAATTTTTAAAATATTTTTGAAAAAATAAATAATTATATTAGCTTGCCGTAAAATTCGAGAACATCTGAATGGAATGTTTTCAGTACATATACCCCCAAAAAAGAAACTCACTTCATAGTGCGGTAACAAGGGCAAAAGTTCAGCTAAATAAACATTTCAATGGCTAGATATAAATAACTACCATTAAATTTTAATCAGTTAATTACTTCATAGGGCCCGGGTACGTTTTATTGTTTTATTGTTGTTAAATTACTGCTTGGTCTTCAAAGTCGAGAAAATATGTATGATCTCTTGTAAATATAGAACGGTGCATAGTTTAGTAAACTCTATTTCTCTAATTGGGAAATGTTACTTATTAAAAGTACTAAAAACGATTGCTATGTTTTCCAACTATGAGAATTGGAAGCTTACGTATTATTAAAGATTAGGATGTATACTTATTCAATGGGAGGATACATGATATAACACATAATCATTTGTTTCTTACAATGTAATACACAATGCAGGGGAACATGTTGGGACAGAATGAATGGATAGTTGGATAGAATGTTTGACACTTTAACTCCAAAAAAAGAAATAAAGGGAGAAACACAAATAATCACACATTGCACACAATAATGGTTGCAAAATAGATACTATCCAAAAGAAAATACAGAAAATCCAAAGAAGATATGACCTATGCAATAGGCACAGCACTAAACACATCACACATTACACACAATACTGATAAAAAAAATACAGAAAATGTACATACCAAGGACTTATTTCACACAGATTACAAAAACTATTGAAGAATTATAATAGAGCTAGTTTCAAAACCATAAATACTGGTGAAAAATGGTTTCTATTCCTTAGAATGTCAAACATGCGGAGCCACCTACATAGGTGGGACCGGTAGAAAATTAATTACAAAAATTAAAGTACAAATACAACGTTAATTCAGCTTTTTCACTTCATTACTTACGCACACCATTTTGCACGTTTACAATAACATAAAATGTCGACACCACATTATTAAGAGACAACTTTTCAAGCAACAGATAAAAGTGAAAACGGAAAACAGACACAGAGAAAAATAATATATAATATTTTACAAAAATAAAGTTTCGAAATGAGAACGTACGATTCGAAAAGAGTACGATGAAAAATACTTTTAATCGTACAACTTAAGTAGGTATTATTATTTCAGACACACCAAGATAAAGCAAAAAACACCATACCAATGATTAGTTATAACACTATTAATTAGAGCTTACATTAACGAGTAAGTACTTCTTGAGTGAATTGGGACATGTTGCGGATAATATCATGGAACAATAACATTAATTTTGAAAAAAAATATTCATTTTTAACATTTTCTACTATTTTTCACTATTTCATGCCATGTATATATTGTATAATTTTCTCTGGCAATTCTATCCAATAATCGAGTCACCGCTGGAAACTAACACAAGAAGGAAAACAGGATATGGAAATTGCCTTTGTGTATGGTCACCTCACTCGCTCAGCACTGGTTACAAAGGACGACGTTTGTAATCAAACTTCGGGAAATTATTTCTTTGTTATACACCATTCTTTGGTAAAATTTGCCTTGTCTATACCGCCTTGGTAGTAGGAATATCAAAATGTTGTGATTATTGAGTACAACTTCCAGAGAAGTAGTTAAATATTAGTTTTTAAATAACATTAAACAAATAGACTGTATATTTTAGGAATTTAGAAGATGCATCAAAGCATCAAAATTAACTATTCTACAATATTACATTGCATTAAATAGCAGAAAATGTTCAATATCAGCATTTTCACCTCGACCCCATTTCACCCCTTGTCGTAAGGGGTAGCTAACCAAAATTTTACCACAGTTTAGCTACAGACAACTAAGTACTTTCGCACATATTGAACATAATAGCCTAAATTCCCTAACAAAAATTTCAAGGACACAAATGAAATATTGTAGTTGTTGTTTTAATGAAGAACCTGAATATAAAAAACAACCAAAATGTAATTTGGTGTATATCTGTTCAATTGGGAAACATGAAGCAGCATATACAACATCAGAACCTAATTATTTTTAATAGTTAAAACATTTCCTCTAATTTATCACCCAAATCACCTGAGTTTTATTACTCATTAGACACAATTCGGTACATCCCTAGATTCTAACTCATTCTGTGTATTACGCTAGTAGAAAGTTCAGTCGTAAAGTAATACAGTTTCAAAGATACAGTGGCAAATAAAAAAAAATGTTTTGTTTTGTTTTTTTTTTAAATGACATTGCTGTTGTAAGCTGAGAGATTCCGAAAATTGGTTAAATATCGGTTATTGTTATAGCCGACGAAATTATTGATTTTTCGATAGTGTCCCACCGAACACAATGGCTGAATTATTGAAAATAAATAAAAATGCAAATACAAATACTACAAATGATTGCAGCTACAAATGTCAAACCTTTTGGTTGTATAGAAGGCACGGATTTATTATTTACATATATCTACTTGCAATAAAATGAAATTGCACGTAGTTATTTACGAATTTGAAAATCAATGAATTATTTATCATATATACAGGGTGAGGCATTTAACTTGAGGCAGCGAATTATTTCAAGAACGACGCATTTTAGAAAAAAAATATTTCAAATAAAAGTTGTTTGGTGCCGTGACATTGGACTCATTTTCAAGGTCATAGCGGGGTCAACATATTTTTTATAAATGGAAACATAAGTATTTTTTTGCGGCATACTCCCTAGAAAAAAATTTGTAACTTTTGTATAAAACTTTTGTTTATCCGACGAAGATAATTATTGCTCAATATCTCAACTTGTTTAAAGTTTTTTTACTCCAGATCATGAACTTTGCCTCCTAGATTGAAATCTGAATTTTCAAACCTTTAAACGGACGAAAACACTAATTAGAACTATCTAGCTTTTTTTTAAATCTTGAAATTCAAAAATGTTGAGGTATTGTAGTAATTATCTTGCAAAATTGAAGTCGGATAAAAAAAGTTTGATACAAAAGTTGCATATTTTTTTCTAAGGAGTAATAATATGTCGCTATAAAATACTTAGGTTTCCATTTTAAGAAAATAAGTTGACCCCGCTGTGACCTTGAAAATGTGGCCAATGTCAAAAAATAATACCACTTTGTTTCCCCTCGACACCACACAACTTTTATTTGAAAGATTTCTTTCTAAAATCTGTCGTTCTTGAAATAATTCTATTTAAAAATTAAATATTTTCTATTCAAATTATATTGATATGATTAATAATTGTAAATACTTAAACTTGAAGCTTTCATATAATTCGTTAATATGTATTGTTGATTAACACATATTGTTAATTTCCACATTTTAGCAGTTGTTAAAATACTTTCTTTTGCGCAATTAATACCGAAAAAGGTAATAACAAAAACTTACAAAATTATATTAGGTAATTTCTAATGGCTATTTTCAGCTGAAAAATAAAACAAAAAATGCAGAAAATGCAATTATTGTTTTTTACTGCCACCTTTTCCACTTCCAATTTGCAATTAACAATGGGACCTCTAAATTTCACAAAGAATACAAAAGTGCACTAACACATACATAAAGCCTTCTATTTCAAAACTTGAATGGTTCATAGCTTCTCGTAGATATAGTAAAAATAATGCAAGAAGCAACAATACCCCAATATGAAAATCTACAAATATTATACAGGGCATGTAGTTAAGCTAAATAGTTTTAACAAAGGTTTGTGCTAAGGAAGCTATGACGCACCAAAGATAGTGCTCAAAATTCGTTTTTTTTTAAGTTATAAGTGGTGTATAAGTTATATTTTAAAATACTCAGATATTTACTACTATTGTGTGATTTTCTTTAATTAACTGAAATGTTTTCTTTCCAAACCCTTTGTTATTTAAGCCAAGGGTTTATACAACCGAAATGTTCTCTTATAAAATGACTTGAGGAAAAATTCTGCTGGTATTTAGACCATTACCGATTGAAATAAATGAAAGTAGAACAAATAATCACTACTAAGAACTAGGCCGCAGTGGGTTTTAGGCTACGAATTCAAAAATAACTGCCACCTCCTTATAGAAGTATGTACAACATTGTAGACGGGGGCCGTACAGGATAGCGGTGCGCAGTCCAGTATCAGTAGCACATGTACACTGTTTAACCTTACGAAACTGTTAGCATAAATAATAATTAATTTCTTTAAATATTCTTCTGTGAGGCCACGTCTTCTGGATATTAATAAGTTTTTGGAAAAAAGGCTCTCTCAATGTCTACACTACTAAAAGGATGATGGAGATTTGGTATATATTGTTGATACTTTAACTTAAACTTCCTTATCTAAATCTTTTGACAAAAACTGTTGTAACGTAATTAAATATGGATATTCTTGCTGTATTGTTTCTACTTTTTGCTTAAGTTTACAATCTTTCAGATAGTTATATATTTTGGCATTCGAAATATTTAATCGTATCTGGTAACTCTTTGAAATTACTTTCAATATATTTTATTTGCTGCATCAGTTCCCGAGAACGGTTTTAAATTCTGTGACACAACGAGCATTATAGTTAAAAATTATTGTTCCATGGACTCAATTTTCGAAAGCATCTGTTTTCGAAGTCATTTATCAATTCATGATGTCAATTTAACAATTGTCAAATATGACTGAATATAATTTTTAAAAAATTAGAAAACTTTAGAAGCTTCGCTTTGGTGGAAGGTTTGAAAATTCGTATACAGATCACGTTCGGGCAACTCAAACCTCTGTGGAACATCAATATCAACCCAGATAACAGGTGGTACTGCTTACGTGTCGCTCTACGTGAGTATATTTTGCGTGCGCATTATCGAGTCGTCCATGTGCATAATTAACACGCCGCCCAAACTGCAATGGGGAAAGGTGGATTTGTTGGAACATCTAAAACCACTGCGGTCTACTAATAATAAAAAATAAATATTAATATAATATATATAATATATTGTTATTGTTTAAAGCTGAACGAAATCTATTAACGAGCGACATCTCTTTAATTTCTTCCGCCACAATTCACCACTGCACGAATCTGCGGCATCCTAAATTGTTATGCAGTGTTTACAAAAAAAAGGAGCAATAATACTTGGAAAAAGATACTATAACCCATCTCCAACGCCCTCTAATTATTTTTGTTTCCTTTTTCAATCAAGAGTTATAATTATTTTTGGAATAACTTGCAAAAAAACAGCAAATGTTAAATGTGTATTAATATACGTAAATTTCCAGATCTTTTATTTATAGTACTATTATTTGCCTTCTACTACTAAAATAATCAACAAAGTCATCAGTGACATTTTTCTCAAGTAACGAAATGCATGAATATTACATATAAAAATTGCAAAATGTTTTCCTGATTAATAAATGGAAATGTCAAATTAATAATGGCAAATAAAGGAAATAAAAACCTACACATTTGTTTATTTTTTCCTGGCACTGTGAACAGAATTAAATAATATTTATTAAAGCACAAAGGGAAAAGAGTATTACGGATTTGCAAAGGATAAGAAGATCCTGGCTCCTCCGCCAAAATGAAACTGACTTCGTACAAATATTACAATGTTACAGCAAATCAATTACATTGTATCCGTTGTTGAGCGGACGACAATCTCCTAAAAAATCCCTAGAATCCAATTAGGTTTTACGTTTCTTCAACAAGGCATACTATTTTTTTCAGAATGTATATCAATAACATTCCAATAATAATCCGGGAAAAATTGTAAGCAGACCGCAATTATATGTTTTCGTTCCAAAAAACGTAGTTAATTACATATTATTTTTTAACAAGCCGCCTCTTGTTGCTTTTGGTTCTTTCTATGAATAATATTTACTCTTTTATGTCTTTTTGCGAAAATTACCAACAACTCATTCTTTATTAACTCAACGCAGAATATGACATACACAAGTTCTTAAATTGAACTTTCTGAAAGAAGCTTGGCTCCTTAGCTACTAAAGTCTCTCCAAATTACTAAATGAATAGGCGAGGAAGTTAAGGGAAGTTAAAATTAATTTTAAATAGCATGAAAAAAATAAATCGGTTTTCAGCTTACTTCATCACAGAATAATATTTAATTTTTACAATTTTGCGACGAAAAACAAAAATTACATGTTCTAGAAACTTTCGAAATTTACAAACTCAAACAAACGATACCTCTAATCGACTAACAGATTAATCTTATATATTCTGCGCTGCTGGATACACTAGATGAAGATCAAGAAGTTTGAAGCCCTCCCTCCTAAGACATGTAGAGGGCAGCCGTACAGAATAGCTATGCACAGTCCAGCATCAGTAGTATATGCTCATGTGTTTATGCTAGCATAAATAATAATTAATTTATTTAAACTTTCTTCTCGGAGACCACGCCTTTTGGATGTTAATAAGTTTTTGTATAAAGAAAATGAAATTTGGTATATATTGCGGACATCTTAAATTAACTTTCTAATCTAAGTCATCTTAATAGGATCATCTTGTAATATGGAAAATGTTTCTCCATAGTTAGCAATCCAAACTGATAGATTTCAAAACGCAAAATTCCCAACCAAAAGTTAATTTCAAACACTGCGGCCTAATTGCAATATAAGCATGAAAAACTTATGATTTATGAGTATGTCGTATATCATTGGACGGCCTTGTTAAATCGTGATAACATGAGCTATAATTATTTTTTTCAAAAGGGCGAAATGGTAAACGTTGTGTATAGATCGTCAAAAGACCATTATGAAATTGTCAATTTATTAGCTTCTACAATTTATTACGACCGTATCCACTTTTATATAATGGCTCTCAGACATAATTTTGTTTTTGTCAAATATCTTTTGTTTTTATATCTTATGTCTTTAAAAAACACAGCACATTTATTTTCCTTCATACTTCCGACAGAATATTTCCCAGAGGGCGTTATTTCCTAAAAGGAAATGAGTCATATATAAAAATTTGAAAGATATGTACTTCATATCTTTACACTTTCATACATTGTAGATTGTTTTTGTACAATTTTCTTTTGTTTTTTCCCACCAGTCACGCATTCGTGCTCTCTCCAAAGGGAACCGCAAGAAGTGACTCCTAACCAATTTCAATGTATAGGTCATGTCGATGTATGAAACCCCATAAAGGCTTTTGTCTCGGAAACGTTTTGTTCGGGAGATAGAGACAGAAAATCGTTGAATAGTAATAATCGGCTTAAAATGGAAATGACTATTTTTGACCGTCCTGGCAAACAGAGGAAATATAGTTTTTGTTGACTTGCAGACACGCTCTTCCACCTTCCTTTCTGCGAAGTTCAGTTTAATGCTTTATTAGTAAATGTCCAATTGTAAAAGTTCCAATTGTCCCCAAAAACTTCATTTTTTTAGTTTTGTAGTGTCCTTAAGTGTAACTAATTTAATAATGAAGAAGTAAAAATATTAGTCGAATATCACACTTGGAATGTTTGTTGCTTATAGTATACCAGTACAATCTAAAAAGATATTAACTTTCCTACTTGATACAGACTTTAATAACATTTTATTATTAACACCGAAATAGAAATCTGGCTGAAAATGTTCGTGTATTAGACTTCAAAATTAAGATTTTAAAATTAATTCAAGAACACATCTGAAAAGAATTAAAAAATAAGTGGTCAGGCAACTTTCCAATTTTAAATTGTGTAATTGTATATAAACTAACCGTTATTTCACATTTATTAAAAAATATTCAGGGACATTTTTAATACATAAAATAACAGGTTTCTGGCAGGCTACTAATTGGTTAAATATTTAATGAAAACATTTGTTGCCATTTCTCGCCCCGCAGTCCCGCGTGCGAGGCAAAAAAAATTCTAGGCGAGAAGTCGCTATTTCTCGACTCGCGAGATATCCATCACTATGCAGTAAGCACAATGGAATCTGTAACTTTCTCCTTTTAATTTTTAATAAACCTAAAAATATTCAACAGTTTGATAAAGTATCTAAAGACAATCTAACCAACTAACAATTTAGCCACTTTCGTCATTATATGGTTTCATTCGCCAAATTAGTTTCTGTATTCAAAAGTTCTCTGCAAAATGTTTGTGTTCACATTATCTATTCTTTTCTACTTTCTCGTACCTTTTATCAATTGCGGATATCCATTCCATCTTCCACGGATCACAGATAAGCGACGTAGATCATTACACCGGCTCCTCCGCCAAAAATGAGAGATCCTGCTGCGATCGAAATTGGAACGTTCCAGAGTTGAGGGGAGCCCGAGATTTCGCGGACGCGTATTCGCGCATATCATTTACATCGCAACGGCCGTTGCGCGGAGGTCATGGCTGTCGCGTCGAAACTGAGAGCCGCTTTCGACGGATAATTCCGGAATCGGAGTTGGCAGTGCGCACGATCGCGAAAGTTCAACTTCGCGACGTGATCCCGACGGAAGCTGCTCTCGCTAGAGAGCTCGAACCTCTCGGCAAAGCGGTCGGCAAAAAGCCGACGAGTCCGAGATGCGAACCTAACGGCGGAGGCGAGGTAAAAACTTCGGCCCGAGGAAGGATAAATTGAATTTGTGTTTTTTTTCTCCTTTTCTTAGTTCATTTGTAAGTTGCTGGGTGTAGGGAAGTCTTCGGGGAACTTTCGGGCAAAGTTTCGCGCAATGTTTAGTCGTGTTGGGACAGGATTAATTTGTTCCGTAAACACACCGTTTTACGTGTACGGCATTCGCTTTGAGTTTCCGAGCGAAGGCAAAAGGTAGAGGTGTTTATGTTCTCCAAAAGAGATAAAGATGGTGCTATAAGGAAAGTTTGTAAAAGCGGATTTCGTATAACGGAAAAATTCAACCAAGCTGGCTGAAAATGTGAATGAAAATCTTAGAGGGGAAATTCCTAGATGTTTACAATGTGCACAATTTACAAAAAAAACTTCTTCTTATGTTTATTTTGCTAATTTTTGCCTCTCTTTTCGAAACTTTACAGTAAGTATAGTAATAATCATAATATTTTCTATGTGTGGTAACTCGCATTTTGTACCACGTGGTACAATTCAATTCAATTTGGTACAATTCAATTTAATTCAATTAACTTAAATTACATAATAAATTGAGGTAATTCAATTTATTATATTATTGCTTTGATTTTTGCTTGATTTTTGTTAACATTGCCCAATAGTAGTTAAATGTAACTTCACAATAGTGCTATTAAATTTAGAACATCACCTTTTGGAGGGAATTGTTAACGCACTTTTAAGGTGAATTTTAGAAAATGACAATTGGTCTTACGAAGGAAAAAGTGTTAACCAGCTTTTTAACTCCAACCTAAGTCGCCATGGTGACCAACTTTCAGGCATTCACGTTTGAGAATCGATTAGAAGTCAGCCTCTTGAACTAATGAATTTTTACCCTATTTATCACATCTGCCCCCCCAGGCTTCCCTTCGGTTCGAAAATTTCCGTGCCTATACAGAAGGTGAAAATTTTTACAATGCAGACTAAACCGATCTATAAACTTGTAATGCTTTAGTAAGGTACTATTCTTAAAATGTATCGAGAAATTAAGTGCAATAATATACCTGCAGGATATTCTAATCACACAAGTGGGGTTAGATATAGTGATTAAAGTACACAGTGACTTGCTTCTATAAAACTATAAAACTATTAAAACTATATTAAATTTATTTGTCTATTAATAACTCTACAACCTATACCGGTTTTAATCCTGAAATGGAAAAATGTACGCATGTAAAAATACTAGAAGTAACATGCACAGAATTAACGTAGAAATGTTATCAAAAGACTAGGATTGGACGACAGAAAAATCTCTCTGTGAGATAGGTTTTTAACCAAAGCACTTCCGCAGCCGTTGTAATATCATCATCTCCACATTCCTTTCAAAGGAAAACAGTTTTTGTGAAAATGCGCATCCAATACATCAAGAGCGGGTGACCATTTTCCTCTTATTTTAATGCTACAGCATTTAAAAGGATTGGCACACGGTGAATACTGAACGATTCCAAAACGATCCACCTAGGTTGTTTTCGGTTTCCTAAACTGATTGAATGATAAACATTTCTAATCCTAAAGATCCTCTCTTTAGAATTTCACTCTGCAACTTTTTGTAAATAGTTACCATGATATAAAATACTAATAATCATTAGATTTAAATTTTGGACCTAGGCTTAAACAATATTCTACATTATCAGCGATTACAAGGTCGATATATTTTTTTATCCCTTGTTTGTTAGTTTGGTAATGATTATTGTAATAATTGTGTTATTGTTTCCTAATATTTGCATTTTTTGCAGTGTTTGTTTTTTATTTTTATAAATTGTTGTATATATTGCTTTATAATCCTTTGTAGATTCTTTGTAGATTAGTTCTTATTGGTGATTTTCGTGTTTATAGTGCGTGTGTCTTTGATTGTTATTGAAATCGTTAAACGTATTACACCTGAATAAAATATTTCTATTATGTTGTCAATCTTCCGGTCATTCCCATATTCTGTGTATTTTTTGTCTGATATCTTGACGCATGTCGGTATTAAATTGTCATTCTTGGACGTCGTTCCCGTGCAGTTTGTAACTTTCGTTGATCTTATCTCTTGTTTATGTTCCATAAACACACCAACATACAAAAGAATGCTAATAACAAATTTTACGACAAAATTCAAAAATAGACACAACAGTTCATAAAACACAATCCCAACATAATAATCACTAAGGCCGACAAAAGACAAAAAAACAGCAATACTAAACAAAGAAAACTACATAGAAAAAGCAACTGAACACCTTAATGATGCAAACATATATGATCTTTCAAGAAAGGAAAGAGAGTAATGATTTTTACTAATCAGTATGTTTAGAAACTAAATTTAGATTTTTAACACTTTTATTCGTCGACCGGTTTCGGTATCACAGTACCATCATCACGGACAAACATGGACTTTTTTATTACAAAAGTATCATTATAAACTATAATTAAAATCACGTGTTAAATTATTGTAAACATTAGGTTAAGTGTAACTTACGTTCTACACTTCTACGAACTATGCTAACGTTGGAATATTAATCCTGATTGGTCGTATTGTACATCCAAGAAGTTCAATTAGATGATGACATATTTGAAGTTATTTAAAACAAAAATTATATTATTTCTAAAAGACATGCTTGCCTTGCTGACGGCTACGTTTGCAGTGTTAAACGAAAAACCGGTCGAGCATGTTTTATATGAAAGTGCGTAGGAATATGCGCACGAATAATTGGGATTTTGAATTTAAAAATAGTTTAAAAATTACATTGTTATATTGTAAGAATTATGATTATAACAATTACATGATCTTGCATATTTATGGATGAAAACTTATATCAATTATTAAATTGAAGAATTATATTAAGTAGTTTTAGAAAGTTAATGTTTGCAATATAATAAAATAGCGAGTTATAAATTATTAAATTATATGAGTTAACGAGAAACGTCAATCATTAATTAGTAAAAATGAAAAGAATGTAAACAAAAAGAAAAGGGCGAAAAAGAGTAAGAAATAATGAAAATTATATGTTTAGAATAATTGGGAAATTGGTTAATTAATAATAAGTACGCAAATAAAATGAAATATTATTAAATTTAATGTGAAGTAGAAAAATAAAATTTTATACATATTTTTTTCTTATTAAAAGGGTGTCTGCGGGAACGGTGAATATGTGAAATATTGTTTCAATTGGAGAAACAATAATTAAGTAGTAAAGTTTGTGGATGGTTTTTTCTAAATGAATCTATTTCATAGCTTTGGAATAATTCCATTAAGTAGCCTTTATTCAGTTGATGAATGATTTTGATGTTATGAAATGTGAATTTATGATTGTTAACATTTATGTGTATACCGAAGTTTGAATTATTGCTTGTGAGGTATTCTTTGACCCTAATTTCGATTTTTCTGACAGTCTCTCCTATTAGTATTCTGGGTATCCATAATACAAGAATCAAGTTAAACAATTTTTCTTTATTTAAAATAGAGAAAATAAAAAGCTTCTTTTCTTGTACAAGTTTTATATAATTTCAGGACTAGTTTCGCACTACAAGTGCATCATCAGCTGATAAATAGAAGGTAAAATTAAGAATCATAAATCAAATAAAGCATCACAAGAACATTCTACTAAAAACACCTTACAAAGTAATGAAGCAGAAAAAGAAAAACACACGAACGCGTTAAAACTCGGAAAAGGAATCTAAAACTTGTACAAGAAAAGAAGCTTTTTTATTTTCTCTCTTTTAAATAAAAAAAAATTGTTTAACTTGATTCTTGTATTATGGATACCCAGAATACCAAATTTCCTTAGAAGTTTTCAAATAAACAACTTTTGTTGTCATTTTGACGTACATACAATAATAATGTTAATTTTTGTTGGCAGTTACTGATGTAAAATTTCTTAGATTTCTTCATAAACTGTATATGTATATGTTAACGTAATTTTTTTATTCTCATTTTAAATATAAGTAATTAATCAATAATTTTTACTATCCCTATTTAAAAATTTATAATTCTTTATTAGTTACTGTATGGTTAGTGTCGAGAATTAGAAGTAATTTTTTGTTTTCGTTTAATGAACAAAAGCTGCGTTACACTTAGTTTGTTGCTATAATAATTAAAATATTAATTGTAACGGTTATTTATATGCACTGGGGCATTTCTGGCGGTCTAAAATCAAAGAGGAATTGTTGGAGAGTAGTAGAACAAAGCATCCTTAGGAAAATTTTAATTTTCAATTACTTCGATATTGTTATTGAACAAGTCTTTTCGGTAATCTAATGCATAGAAAACCATAATGGTTATTACCATAGAAATGCAGGTAGCAATGTGCAGAGCGCTAAAAATTTATTGCTAGGGAAATTGTTCATAATTCTGTCTCTTCTTTGTCATATGTGAATTTTTTGACAATGCTAAAAATATTTGTCGTTTTTGTCGTGTTTTATTTTTGCATTTATAAAATGAGAAGGTTATTTTTGTATACTCTATCACTGCTAAGTATATATCAAATAAGCTATTTTTGTTAATATCTGGAACATGAAAGGATTTAGAGCTACAAAAATAATTTCCAGGTACTAAAATAGTATTAATTTTTACTCGAGGATCTTATGATTAGTTTATTGCAGTGCGATGCATTCACTAGAAGAAATGTTTAACAAGACATGTAAAACAACACTATATAGTGAAGTTTTTACAATTTTGGGGATATATTTAAGGTTCCTCTTATGATTGCACACAACCTGGGGAAAAACTAGAAACATTACTCACTACAGTTTCTTCTACCTTTTAATCTTATAAATCATGTTTTCCAGGGGGCATTTGTTCATAAGAAGTTGGCGTAGCAAAAGTATTAACCGATCGTTTTATAGTATCTGCTCATATAATATCGTATCCTCATATTAAGAAGTAAGGTCAGTTATGTTGGTATTGGATTATGAATTTCTTATTTTTATATATACGGTTTTATAAATTAAAATTGATGATACAAATAATGATGTTTGATAAGCTGTGGAACGCCTAATAGTTTACAACATAATATCAATATTTGTTATACTATTGTAATAAGCAGAGTTTCGGAAACAGTGTGTTCGCCATTGTGTATAATTGTAATAAATTCATTAATTAATGAATGATTTTCCTGAAATTTAAGAGTCCGACTTCAATCAGCGGAAAATAGAAAACAAACTGCTTTGTGTTACCTATATGTAATCATACTTCTTGTCAACCCATTACCTATTTGTTCAAGAAAATTTACCACAAGCTTAAATTTAATTGCTCGCTATAAATGTTTACTCTACAATATTTAAAATGTCAACCTCACCAAATATATAACTAAGTTTCGATTTGATTAAAAATATAATTGGTCAAAGTTGAATTTAGCGTCGAAATGATTCTATTAGCTTCTATATTTAGTATGTGAGGATAAACTGACTTAAAAGTTTTTTCACAATTTCTTTTCTTGTCAGAAAAGTATGAAAGAAGGACATAAGATGCGATCTAGTAGGAGTATTGGTAGGTAGGGAACAATTGAAAAGATAGTCAATTAAAGCTTTTGTCAAACAAGACCAATTGTATAAACTCTTTGAAATGTTTGGATGAATAAATATATTCATTATCTAAAATACCTATTAGTTTATTTAATATCCCTATTATCTAAAATACATTATTTCCAAAATTTTACGTTCAGTTTTCATTAACTTAATACATCTTGGGATTTCTCATCTTCCACTTGATTAAAACTGAATTGATCCTTAACGACCGCCGCAGTGCAGTCGTTCTGCACAATAAAGGCGAATAGATGAGGTTGGAAAAAATAGTCCCCGTGACAAATCGAAATTGTCCTAGATAGCATCGGCAATAATGGGCCCGCTCACAAAAACAACGCGCCAACGAAGCGGGCCCGTTTAAAAGTGAAAATAATAGAAAACTACTCTTATATAACCAGGTAAGACTTCACATAATAAAATGAGTAAACGCCGTATCTGTGCCAAGGTAAGTAAGTGTGCGCGTGCGCACCAAGAACTAGCGCGCGCGGACTATTCTATGTTTCACCGATAGGTTGTGGCCTGCCATTCTGCCTACGTGCAGGCCAACTGCGATGGCAACCCGCTTTTGGACTCTGCGAAGCAAGCGGCGCTCAGCTGGCACGGCCAGAGTGATTGCAGTCCACGTAATCAGACGTAATACTGATTTACATTATTAACGGACAATGTCGTTCAGGCCGATAATTTATGAGCTAAAAAAGAAATAAACCAGTACTCTTTTTTTAATTAGTTACAGTAAAAATAGAATTGGAAATGTGGTTGTTATTATTCATATTTGTGTTTGATCGATTCAACACTCGATACAAAGCTTTTAACAATTACTCAAAGTAATTAAAGAAATATTAATATGGTAAAAAAAAACAAGAAAAATATCATCTACTCATTACTATTTTCCTGAAATTTTCCTGAAGCACTAAAAATAAAGCATACGTATACGTTCCAATCTGCGAGCTTTAGATATGGTTCTTACAATGCAATGATGGAAACTAAGTTTATAAAGTAACCTCTTTTTTTACTTAAAAGAAAACATGTACGTCAATATTAGTTTCAGGAGAAAACCTTAAAGGTAGCTATAAAAATTAAATAAAAAGCACCTATAAAAAACTGTTAAAATTGTTTAAGATCTTGAGGGCGAATACGGTATTTTAGTGCCCAGAAAATAGAATTTAAATATAATAGTAGTTTTAATAGTAGTAGTTTTGCAAGAATATAGTCACATATTGAAATATCGAAGCAATAATAAGGACAAAAGAATCAATAACTGAAATTAATTATGGTCTGTTTCGTAATAATATGTATTTTTACGCTACATGCTATATTTAGTTATTTAATTATATATTTTCACCGATGTTAGTTCTCGTTGTACCACAATTACTCATCTAGTGTATTGCTATTGAAATAATACGGGTAGGTTAATCTAGAAACGCGTACCTCTACAATATTGCAACAGCGAGTTTCAACTAAAATTATCTACACAGCGGCCTTCAGCTGCTAACGACAACAACTGCTCCACTACTTCTGGTCTCGCGATATTTATTTATACTGCGATGAGAGCGTTTCACACCCGTTTTATTTAATGTTTTCAATCGTTAAGCATCATTGACACGTTGTCCGCTGAAATAAACAGAATTTTATGTGTAGCTATTTGTGCGCATGCACTACAAAGTTGATGCCACTGTACTATTTCAGAACGTTAACCGCACTTTGATGGCAATAAAAAATACATACACAGGGTGTATGTAAAAGTGAAAAATCGAGGATGAGAGGAGACGTTTTGGAGAACACCTATTAACACGTTTTCAAAGTTTAATCCTACGAATTCTGAAAAAAATCGCATTAAGTTTTAATCTTTCTAAAAGCTATTATGTTATTATCAAACAATTACAAAAAATTGAGTTTTAGACGTCATAATACGCCTAAACGTCAAAGCAATGCTAGTATAATTGACATTTCTTAATAATATCTAATCAAGCAAACCTATTCACTAGGCCCAATCAATTAATCATCAAAGTCGCGAATGTTAATTCTCAACCAATTTCCATAATTTATCAAATCATATCTCCTAGCTTAATCGATTAAAAACATTCTGAACAAAAAAACATCAATGTAGATTTATGACTGACAGATATTTAATATAATTGTATTGTGACAGTTCGACATATAACAATAAATCGTGCACACTTTTTCATAATATCAGCTCGTATGTATTAGTTAGAAATAGTTCAATTAATTAATTATAATGTTTTCAATTTATGTTCTCCGACTTTCCGACATCACGTTAGTGGAAAATGCATAAATGCTCCTCAATATTAAGAGTCCACTTAATATTGAGACTTAGATATAAATTTGCTAATGTTAAATTGTTTGTAAAACTCATATCTTAACAGAAATCTCATTTGGTTATTGCTTCGAGTTTTTGTGAAATACCGCCATCTTGTATTTTATAAAATGGTAAGATAGGTTGATATTGGTATCATTTGAAAGATACTTGTTTTAGAAAAACAGTGGGGTTCATGATAAGGTTGTTTATTGGAAAATAATTCTGAGCAATAAATTAAGAACGACGATTGCACGAAAACAGTATCTTCTTTTAGAGCTGTTGTTTATAATACCTCACACAAACAGCTTTTCGTGACTAACGAATTTTCAACTACAACAAATCGAATCAAGCATAAATGGTTCTTGCAATCTATCAATATTTTTAGAAATAATTGGTAATTCACTTCCCTTAATGTCAAATACAGTTTAGTTTCCATAGCAATGTAACTGTAATTTTCCAGTTCAAAATAAATTGACATTTATTATATTTATTATATATATTATTATAAATTTAAAAAAAATAAATATTGTAAATTATTATATATATTATATTTATTTATTATATTGAATTATTAATAATTGTTAGTTTTGGTGATTGTAAAAGAATGCATTTAGAAGATTGTCATGTATTTAATGATACTCATCTAAACAGAGGCCTTTAAATACTAGGTCTGCAGTATCAACAATAGTTTTTATACTTCTTATTTCCTTAAATCGTTGAATTTAAGGGACATCTGTCAGACAACTTGCTGCGGATCATCATGTTTCAAAAAGGACAATAAGGAAAATATTAAAGCAGTCAAAACGTTTTCCGTATAAACCTTATTTAGTACACGAATAGTTGGAAGACGATTTTGATCAAAGGGTACAATTTCAGAAATAATGATGCGAAAAGTTGAACCTGGTGCAAATTTGATCAAAAATACCATTTTTCGGATGAAGCGACATTTCTGCTAAACAGGCCTAATTGCAGATATTGGCATAGAGACAATCCACATATAAATTTAGAGCTTCACACTAGAACGCTTGTACCAGCAGAAATTCAAATTATGCTAATAAAAATGATTAAGCCGAATCCAACAAACCAACACACTGTGCATCATCCAGCCATTTGATTTCAACAAGATGGTGCCCCAGCACACTTTGATCTTCTCAAATCTTGTCTCAAATAATGTGTCTAAAATCACAATAGAACTTTTAGTGTCGTCAAATTCAATAACAATTACATTATATCTATTTTATTTTGTTAGATAATCATCAATATTGCTGTCACTGTAGAATAGTTCAAATAACTAGAACCTATTGTTGTAAAAACATTTGATGCTTCTATTTTTTATTTTGCTTCTCTATATGTAAAAGAAAACTAAAAAAGTTTAAGAGTGTTGTTTTCAATTTACTTAAACAATGGTTATTTCTCATATTGTATACTGTGTGCTTTTTTATCAAAAATAAACACACCTTTTCATGTGAATAAAATGTCTTTTATTTCAAAAAGTCTCATCATAATTGGTTGGACTGTAAAGCTATAATTTACCTTCATTTTTCAAAATTGTCTTTCTAAAATGATAAAAGTGGAAATCCTTTCCATACAGATATCAATCAAATTTGTTAAAAATAAAATATCTTTTATAGATATCACTTAATAAAATATCTTTCCATTAAAAAAAAAATTTACCAAGGTTATAATAGGTTATTTATTATTTTAAAATTAATGTTATACTAAACAATACTACTAAACAATTAGCAAAAATAATGATATGTTTAATTCAGCAGGAAACAGAATCTCTGCCCTGGATGGTGGTTAAAAATTAAATTAACTTAAATCTGGTGGACTGCTGTCAGGTTTCAGTTACTTTAATCATACAAACATTGAACAAATGATGATACTGTCGGATTAAAAATGTTTTGTTTTTAAAACCGAGTGAACTGGGTAATATTTTATTTCTAAATAATCTAAATTACTTTTGAAAGAAGTTTTTCAATATTAAAATCGGAGAAACGATTTTTTTGAACTTTTTGTGTTGGTTGTTTTATTCAGAATATACAGGGTGGTCCATAAAAAACGCCTCAAGCCATAGCGTCTACAGTTTTCATCCGAATTGAATGATACCAAAACCAAATTGTATAGTTTGAAAAAGACTACAAACTGGCAAATTGCAATTTTTTAAGTTCTTGTCTTCGATGACTAAAGATGGTCAACTTATTTTTTTTAAATGAAATGCTATATATTTTTTTATTCGATCTGATAGAGTTTTTCCTTCTGCATTCAGCCCTGTATCACAAGTTAAAAGTTGTTGTTAAAAAAGTTATTTAATTTAATTTAAATTTATTTATTTTGTTTTTCAAAATTGTGAAGTATGCCATGGAAAATAATAAGCTGAATTTGACACTTGAGAAATGTCATTTATGTTTATTGTTTAGCAAGTATTTAGCATTCGGGACATTGATCGGGTTTGACTGTTTTGTCTTAGTAATTTAAATATTTCTAAGCGTTTCTACGTAAAGCTAGCTAACGTAATGGACGATAATCAATTAATTGATGGCACTCTCAATCAATATAGATACCATCAAATACTGTATGAAAATCTATAAACATTTTTGGATGAACTTCTGCTTGCTGAATTGATCAGGGTTTATTTTCAACAAGATGGGGCCGCGCCACATAACGCCCGAATAAATGTAAATTGGTTAGGAGAGCAGTTCGGTGCTAGATGGATGGGAACTAATGGACCAGTGCGTTGGCCTGCACGCTCGCCAGATCTTACACCCCTCAATTTCATTTTCTGGGGCTACCTCAAAGATCTTGTTTATGTGTTAATAATCGACGTTTGCCGAGAAATACCTGCTAACTTTTTGATAAACTCACTGCACGATGTAAATCGAAAGTGCGAATTCTGTATTGAGCATAACGGCGGTCAAATTTTAATTTTAATTTTTTTCAATCAAATCATTTAAAACGAAGCGGAACGTGAAATAAGTATGAAACAAAAATTATTCAATGACATTCCTCAAGTGACAATCCAGATAATTATTTTCCATGGCATACTTCACAGTTTTGAAAAATAAAAGAAATAAATAAATTTAAATAAAATAACTTTTTTAAAAACAACTGTTAACTTGTGATACAGGGCTGATTGCGGGAAAAAAACTCTATCAGATTGAATAAAAAAAATAGCATTTCATTTAAAAATTAAGTTGACCAACATTAGTCATCGAAGACAAGAACTTAAAAAAATGCAAATGTGGCCAGTTTGTAGTCTTTTTTAAACCATTCAATTTGGATTTGGAATCATTCAATTCGGATGAAAACTGTAGACGCTATGGCTTGAGGCGTTTTTTATGGACCACCCTGTATATTCATTTTCTTGTTAATGTAACTTACTGTCATTGGTTAAAAATAATCCTAAAAATCGTACGGGTCATTTTGGTATACAGCCAAATTATTATATTATCAAAATTAGTAATAAATTTTTATAAGCTGTGATGTATTATGCTGATAGAGTCAATTGCTAATGTGACTATGATGAATTGCGTAACATCTTAAATTTAATTCAATTATTAAAATATTTTGTTTGTTTTTTAACATTTATTTTTGTTTTATTTTATTTTCATTTTTTATGAAAGTAAAGAAAAATAGTATTTGGGAAATTTATAAAACAAGAGATAGGTCAACAGCTCCATATTTTAATAAGAAAAAACATTTTGAGAATTTTAGGGGGTATTGTGCGAAACTTTACAAATTTGTAAAATTTCACACTAATACACCGGGACAAATAAATAAATTAATTAATAATTCTAGCTTGTTTATTAGTGTAAGATTTTTGCTCAAATTGTTTTGGTATAAGAATATAAATAATATAAAGGGTATAAAAAAAGTAATAATATGTCTTGCAGTATGTTAACGATACAACAATAGGGAGAAGATGTTGCTTAAAATAAATTTAGTTAATTCTATAATCTGTTGAATTTGAGAATTTTAAAATGTTTATTTTTTTGGTATTTTAATATTGTTTTTATTTTGTATAGTGGTGGTATAACTATTTAAATTCTTTAGTTGAGGAAAATTGGATGGGAACATACAGACCAATTCATTGGCCGGCTAGATTCCTAGTTTTCTGTGGGGTACATTAAAAACATAATCTATAAGAAGCATCACCGAAACGTAAAAGAATTACAAAATTTCATGCGGTAGGCTCTTGTAGAAATCTCACCACACTTTTTAGAAGAAATGGTTCTCAATTTAAACAATTTTTCTAATTAGATGGTGATTTTTATTTGTGTGCCTATTTCTTACATGATCTATGTATGTATATGTTTTTGAGAATAGTTGAAGAGATTTTGGAATGAATTCCTGGCGAGTAGATTTTTGGGCGAGCGTTTACTGCCACTAGCACAAATACTTCAGATTCGGTTTACTTCGGATTCTTTTCTATTCTCTTACAGGTAAGATTTATTATGTGGTTTTCAAAATGCGTCCAATAACATTCATGACATTGCTACCAACTATGCTTTTTGAAAAATCACTATTAAACGTCAATAGTTGCTGTAATTAATTATTTATAATCACTTGAATGTTTATTCTCTAATTGATAACTAACTCATTTTTTTCTCTTTGTAACATTTATTTGTTTAAGTTGCAAGTTGCAGTCAGCCTTGCGGTGAATACTGGTTTTAATTTGTGATATTTATTTTTCTGACAATTGGGTGCTATTGGGAAATAATTTGAATTTGATTGCCACTGTTAAATTAACACTAACAATGAATTGGAGAATGATGAATGCATTTCGAAGATATTTAGCGCTAATTCCTAATACTGCCTGTCTGCACAATACTCTTGGGAAATAAAACTGCCATTGTGACAGGAGGGTAAGATTTTTAAAGCATTGTTTTAAACTTAGTTCTTAATGATCTTTCATCAGGAAATACGAACAAACTGCCATGACTTTTTTATTTATAATAGTAAATATTTATTTGCCCAAAGTGGCACCGTTTAGAGATCGGGCGGTTAGGTGAGAGAAAGTCGTGTGAGTGATCCATACCCACGCAGTTGTTTTTATTATCAATTCTTTATATTGCTGAAAAATGTATTTTTAATTAAATTATGAATTTTTTGAGTTATTTTTCTGAGGGGTTCTGAGAGAAAGTCGTGTTATCCACCGCAGTTGATTTTTTTAAAAACAAGTATCTTTCAAATGATACCAATATCAACATATCTTGCTATTTAAAAAATAGAAGATGAGATTTCTGTTACAAGATGGGTTTTTATAAACAATTTAACATTACCAAATTTCAAATGTATATCTGAAATCGTTTGGAATATGTATATCAAATCGTTAATTTTACTTTGTGCAATACTTTGTCCTCACCCTGTCTAAGGTAATAAGATAAAATGTAGAAAATCAAACATTATTTTCGCATGCACAAGATGTTTCGTTTACTCTAAGAGCCATTAAACATACTGCATTACAAACAGCAAAATAATCAGATTACGAGTATCTCTGATTTATTTTAGATTTTTCGAGACAGTTAACCATTTGGGTCGTCTGGTGTAGTGTTACAGTATACAGTGTGTAAAGCGATGTGGTTGCCAATAGGAAAAACTTTTTTAATATTCATTTTACGACAAATTGTCATTCTTTGAAATATTTTTTGGATCGTTTAAAACTACTAATAAAGATATAAAAACTATAAATTTATGGCCAGCAATTTAATATTTTGAAAAAAGTACATTTGGTAACAACAAAAGCTCTAATAATAAAGTTTTACACTGGTTACTTCGACGATGTTAAAGACGTCAAACAAGCCAAATAATATTAAAAACAATAATACAGAAAAAGAAACAAGTTAAATTAAAAAACTACCGTTTCAGACATTATTGTTAAAATTATTAAATAAATTAATAATTATTCAACACAATCTCACCCTCGTTCTGCAC
>JAWQRJ010000147.1:0-26497 GCA_033557515.1 Diorygopyx duplodentatus
GAGAAGCTCTTGGCAAAACAGATGCGAATGTATCTGGGTGCGTATAGTATATTGCCGCATCTGTAGTCGGGATTTCGTCCTGAGGATGAACTAAAGATTGTTCACGTCCTGCGGTGCTTCTGAACTTAGCCGATGATATACAGGGTTAGCCTAAATGATTCATAAGGTTTCAAAGGACCGCCTATTGACAAGTATAGGACGTACAAAGACGGGTGACACATGAAAAGATACCTACACTCACCAAGTTTCTGGTACATGCTACAAATGTTCAATGTGTGCATTGAACAACACACCCCAACGGTTTCCCATCGATTTCCGTCCATATGTTCAATAGCATGTTTCTGTCAATGTCCGTCACAGCAGTGATGCGTTCCTGCAATACTTGCAGTGTTATTGGCATTGGGGGTACATAAACTTTGTCCTTCACATAACAATGTAGCTCGTATACCTCTCTGAATGATTCATCGGGTTTTAAAACACTGTGTTGAGAGGTATACGACCTACGCTGTTATGTGAAGGACAAAGTTTATGCAATGCCAACAACGCTGCAAGCATTGCAGGAACGCATCACTGCTGCCTTAGAAACCCGATGAATCATTTAGGCCCTGTACAATATTATTGTAAATTCTACGTTAAATAGGTTTGGGGAAAGTAGTGGAACTCTTTAAATAATATTTGTTCAATCCGTCGCAGAAAGTATTTACTTTCGGTATGTATTCTGCTCTGTCGTGGATGATATCTGAAGTGCCGCAAGGCTCCAGATATTGGGCCATTACTGTACATTATACAGTGCGGACGTAAATGGTATCAAGTTTGCTGCTCTTTAACATAAATTTTGAATGTTCATCTTCATAGGTGGCGCTACGAGCGCCATCAACTTTGAAATTTAAAATTGCAAAGGGGATCTTGTGGCTGCATAAATGATGGACGACTGTAGCTTTCAAGTTTACATAGATGACACTCAAATATATTATTCCTTTGATCGTAATAAACTTATATATGCAGAAAATCTTTCAGAAAATCAATTTATAATGAAGTAAGCTTGTTGCAATATCAGATAAACATAATTTATCCATAAATCCAACTAAAAGTAGTTGTTTTAATCAAGCAGAACGCTTGGGAGATATCGTATTGTTCTGTTTTTAATGTAAATTGAATGTTAGGGTGTAGATTTCTTAATAAAATAAACCAGGTGGAAACGTTTCCTTCAAAGAATAAAATTGCTAAATGTCTTTGTTAGTTGCTTTCAGTAAGGATACGCGCCAATTTATCGATGTTTCTACTTTACCCTACCCGGAGCATAGAAGAGAATAAGGTTTTATATGCCTTCGCCAAGGACGGTATTAAAGTTGCGTGGCATACCCAAGATTCCAGACAATAAAGTCCGCTGGGTGTTGGAGAAAATAGCGGAAAATATAACCCACACTTGCCGCTAAATTTTGTTGACCATAAAATGCGGCACCTTGTTATTACATTTATTGACTTACTTAATTTATTGCTTATATATTCAGACATGATGCGCAAGTTTATACCTTATTATTGGAAAAGTATGCGGTTTTATATTGAATAACCAACACTTCTAAAAATACTATCCCGTCATAAACTTTACCAAGAAGTAATACCTGTCTTTCCTAAACAATAAGAACAGTTCTACTTCTGTTTGTAAATTTATATGTTCTTCATAATTCTTTCAATTATTCTCCGATGTTCAACCACTGAAGACTTCGCGTACAAAATTTCGAAACTATTAGATTATTATGCTTCTAACCAAGATAACCACATACATATAGGCCATAAAGTTTGATTTTTTGCACGCCACTTTTTTTATTTACTTTATCGATGTAACCAACAAAAACACACCAAAATTGTTATGTGTTTTTTTCGGGATTATATAGGATTATGGGATTATATTGTATCGATGGCGGATGACGTTTTTTCGAAAAAAGTAATAAAACGTGTGCTACAACATGCCGCTGAGTCGAAACTTCAGACAATCCTACATAAATAATTATTGTTCGTTTTCATCTACCGAGTTTTCACTGACCTCAACAAAAGAAGCTTAGTAGAGTTAGTTACAACATTACTTACATTAATACACAATCGATAGACGTAAATTTTGTCTACGATATTGGTAACAGTAAATCGAATAGTAAATCGAATTTATCAAGAAAGCTATACCTTCGATGTTTAAAGTTCACTGGAATGTTATGAAATGGTATACGCTTTATTATTGTTGTTATATGTTAACATATGGCGTGATACAGCGAAAGAGATGGCCTAGGAGACCGATTCTGATTTTAGTTGTTTCTTCTTTGTTTGCAGAAGCAAGTTTGCTTGACAATCACAAGGGAGGTGAGTACGACCCCTTCTTCTGGATTTAACTTCTCTCCGTATCTTCCTGGAGAGAGGCCAGGACGAAAACATATAGATTCAAGTCGTTGGGGCAGGAATAGTTTAGAGCAGAGTTTCTCAACTTTTTTGGACCAAACGTTGTCAGGGCCGCTTATTAATTCGCCCACTTTAATACTTAAGAGCTTAAAATTGCATTATAACCCCCAAAATAATGTAGGTTAGGTTTAGGTTAAGCGTTACTAGGACATAAGTAAAACAAAGAAATTTGAAAGAAAGAAAAGTAAAATAACATTTATTACTTATAATTTTAACTTAACATACAAAAATAAGATACACGTAAATTAAGTATTTACTACAATTTTAACCTGACATGCAATTAATTAGCTATATGCAATTTAAAGTTTTAATGAGAACCTTGAGGTTGGTGATCTCTGCAAAGTTTAATAATATTTGGTTCCAATTTCGAGAGATATAAACTTAAGTCACCAAATTTTTAAAAAGCGATTTCTTTGCTTAGTCAGTATTTGGGAAACAGCACTGATATCTCTTTCAACCAAATATGAAGTTGGAAACGCTATAATTAAAACTTTAATTACCATCCACAGTGACTGAAATGTATTACTAATTTCGATCCAAAATTCATCAAACAAATCAGATAATAACCCAATCAGGAGTATGAATATTTTCGACATCTTTAAACCGAAGTTTCATATCTTGAATTAGGTTCTCTAAATGCTTGCAATAAGCTACAATATTTTCTTCATGGACAATTGTATACACCTAGTTTGGATTCCGGGGCACAACGGATTCTCAAGCAAACGAAAGAATCGATTTTCTTGCCAGGAATGCTTCTGAATACAGCCTTATTGAGCCAGAACCTGTTGTAGGAATTGCCATTACTTAGGGAAAACCCATTATTTCTGAGAGGACTGAGAGGATGGTACTCCGGTACTGGGGCGAAATATCAGGACTCAAACATACTAAAGCTGCGACATACTCTTTAAAGTAAAGATTGCGCGACTGTGAGAAATGGACAGAAACTGATTAAGAACGCTTTGGCAGCATATGCAGGTAATAGCCGATTAAAAAAGCACCGGCCAACACTACTATTCAGAACTTTGAACTGGTCACAAAAGGACTAAAAAATCCAATGGAATTTGTTTGGGAGGGCCTCTAAAAATAAAAATATAAATTTCAAGAAAATTTAAGATGCGGTGAATGAAATAATTTCTATCAGAGGCAATTGCATGGTCTACGATTCGAAGACCAACAACTTATGGTGGGTCCATTAAATCCCATGTTGAATAGGGTCTTTAAGTTTTGCAATAAACTCAACTATCTTTTGTATTAGAAATTACACACTTTGTGTTCATTTTGTTATGTTAAAATGGAACGGCCTAGAGATACGCAGAGTATACGAGTATGCCTTCATATGTATGGATATATTAAAATTATATTAAAGAAAAACAAATTCTTCGGTTCGGCGTAAGAAAATAAATATAAAGGACCACGACCTGTTTTTCTTGAATTCCTTTCATCGCCATGCGGTAATAACCTACGCGGTGGCAATTCTATCTAAATGAAATATACCTTCAAACGAATCCCAAAACGTGCTTCTGCTTGGCGCCTGCATTTGTAGGGCAAATATACACCTTTCTCCTGCCGGCACGTTAGCAAAGGTAGAATTTCCGCACGGCGTGACACTCGTTATTAACATGGAAGTCACGCCAAAATTGCCAAGCCTTTTTGTTCCCACTGAATAAACTGTATAAAGACCACTTTTCCACTGGCAATTTTGGAGCGGAATTGAAATTTTCGTGTTCAAAAGCTGACGGTGTGCACGGAAAATTTAATTTTGTTTTAATTAAAAATTCTGTATGCATTTCCTCGGAGTAGAAAGGTTCGAATAGTAATACACACAGTAATATAGGATTTAAATAAGGATGCGTTCGGTGGAAAATTAAATCCTAAAGTTCAAAGTATGCTTGTAAATATTCGATTAGAAACCTCGGCTAAAGGTATAACCAGCAATTAAGCTGAGTGCTATTTCGCTTCGACTGACCTTTAACGTTATACTTCCTCCTTGCCTGCTTTAGTAACATTAATCACATATGTAGAAAGCTTTCAATTTCAATTAATTATAGAGGGTTAATGTAGCAGCGTTTAGATTATAAGCATTGCTGTGAAGGCATTATAAAATTTTTACGCGTATGTTCAGGTGGAAATTAACGCCACTGGTTGATAACAAGTTGCCAGTTTTTAACTTCCACCATTCATCACGGAAGGAAAAGTTAACGGGAACTAATTTATTTTGTGAAAAGTAAACAGTGCGAATTAAATTCATTCTCGCCCTGCAAGGGTTAACGAGAAAATAATTTGCTGTAATAAATGTGGAAAGTTCCTTGCAGAACGGCGGGCATTTTGACACATCAAATACCCTTGGCTTTAAACAGACTTCGCTGGTAGATGTACTCTGTATTATCCCGCATTTTACGTCGCGTATTTTGCAACCAAGAGGTGCAAAAAGGTCCTGCCACCCGGAAAGTGTTCATAATTTAGTATGCGATGACATATACACTCGTAATGGGTGATAATATGCACTCGTATGGGAAATATGGAAATATGAACGGTTTTGTTGTGAATGCTGATTATAGTGCTTTCTCATAAAAAAAATCAAATATACAAAATTCTATAGCCATGCATTCTGATATTCTTGTCAAATTTAGTAAAATATCCTTACAATAACTTAACATTACTTTAAGATTTATTTAGAAACTTTTCTGAAATGAAAGGTACAAAAGTCCTCAGCATATTTGATTATCCACGTCATTCTTCTCTGGATTGGATGAAAATCCACAGAACACAAATTGAAAAGAATGGAACTAAGAGTTGATCCTTGCGGAACATGTCTCGGACCAATCAAATGACCAGTATTTCCTCGTATGTACAACCTGAATTGTGGACATAATACCGTTCGCAATTGTGGACCGTATCTCATTTTTGTCAATTTACACTCCACTATATCGAGATTAATCCTACCATATTCGTTCTTAATATCAAAAAATAACTCCAAAGTAGGTGTTATTTGTAAAGTTTAATTGAACTTCTGAAATCAGGTCAGTAAACGTATCCAAAATACTAAGCCGTACGGTTGTAAAGGAAGAATATTACTCCATCTATCCACTATTCTAAAATACGCTTTATTATTCGCTCATAAGTTCTTAATAAATAGGATAATAGAGAAAAGGGTCGGTACCTTTTTTCTGCTTGCTGATCAACATTCTTCTTACGTATCGGCACGACAACAGTCGTTTTCTAATTAGCTATGCATCTTCTGTAGCTTCACATATCGTTAAAAATAGAGAGCAACAAAAACTTGGATGTTGGTGGCAAATTACGAATGACATCATAGATGTGTTATCGAACCCCAGAGATCTAGACTTACTGTTTTTAATTGACGTATCTAATTCATTTAAAAGGAAATGGCCGATTATTTGTATAAGAGGGAGCAATCGAGCAATCAGCAAATCATTCATGCGTCGTTGAGAAATATCGCCTTAGTCAGTTGAGATTCTAGAATTTTTTTTTAATCGACGTCCACAATTCTTTTACCGGGGTATCTTTATTAAGACCATATTGCAAAACTCAATCCATTTAGTAGGTTTCCCTTTTTTAAGAAATCTCTTAACATACGCGAACGTTTCCTATATCTTTACGAAATTATCTAATGTTGGGTACATTTTATACATTTTTACAACCGGTCTACGATTTCTAACAGCACGGGAGCATTCATCGTCCCACCACGGTGGCGGCGGTCTGCTATCCCTTTGGACAGGTTTCTTTGAACTAAAAACGTTTGATGCTGCTTCGTCAACGATTTGGTTCAGGTAACAATATTTTTCTTCAACAGTACTACCGATCTTACCGTCAGCAAAATGTTTTAGATATTTATATCTGTTAAACACAAACATCCTGCTCGGATCAATACTCCATTTCCATACAGGATAGTACAACGTTGAGGCCGAAATGGATTCTAATGGAATGTATTACTAGCTAAGGATTATGCAGAACAACACTTTCAAAGTAAGTGCGCAGGATTACTCTGGATTGCTCTGTTAACATTATTCGGTTGTGATTTTATGAGATAAATACTTGCTAATTTTCTTTTAACGTGGTGCCGACAGATACAGCGTGTGAACCGACTCACCATCGCTGGGTCGCCTAGACGTAAACACGTAAACGGTCTGAGAGTACATATTTTTAGGGACATAACAACCCACCCATTCATAGAAACAGAGTTATTGAAATACATGTTTCATTAAAAATAATTGTTTAATGTTTAAAAAAAATTAAATTGTTAATAGATCCATGTTTAATCTTCGCACAGAAAAATTAGTTGACTAAGAAGGGAACACCGGCAACCCGGAAATTCAGATTTGAATGAAACTGGGTACGTTTATAGAGCTCTTTGAAATAAGTGCGTTGCATATTTTTTTAGCGGCCGAATCGCTGGTTTTTGTGGTATAGACCAATTTTTAGCGTCAAAATATCGTTTTGGTAAAAAGACTTTACACAGCGTCAATTTTGTATTCATAACTCTTGAATGTCGTATAATCAAATATCCATCAAGTTTCCCCATGTCTGGTGTATGTTTTAACCCTTGAAATTGAGAGAACGTTTACCAAAAGGCCAATTTAAGAATTTTTTAATTTATTAATGCGAATGAAGCTTTTTATTATTTAATGTGATGCAAATATTTGATATAGACAAATAAAATCATATATTATGTATAATGTATACAGGTATTCCACGACGATTTGACAAAACGATCTCGAAAACGGTTAAAGATACGAACATTTTTCCATTAGAAATGAAAACCTAACTGAATTGTCAAATTGTAATCCCTTCCATCCAGATATCCGTTTTTATACTAACATAAAACCTGCATAATATTACCAATCACATAATTACATAATTAAAATATTTGTAGCCGTCCCTGAAGATGTGTAAGTTTACACGAAACATGTACATTTTTGAATACAGCGTATAATCGGAAGGGCATAGTTTATTATTTATGTATTCAACAATGCTATTGTATGTAATACAATAAGTTTGTATCGCAAAGATAAGCCACATTTTTCAAAAACAAAAGACTGATGAAGGCAAAGAAAAACTGGGAGAACGATGGTAGTGTTTGGAATTTTGTTTCCATGAATTTTATTCTATATAATTATTTCACGCAGCGTTTCGTTTGTAAGATAATTACAAATAATCACTTAATTTAATGGTTTGATTTTTTTTCAGTTTTAGAGTGGGTCGGTGGATATTTAACTATGTGCTTCCACCAAAAGGTTTTTTCCGGGTTGTCTGTATTCCCCAGAAGTTGTAGCTTAAGATGTTGGTGATTTTTCCTTAACAAATCTTTCTGTTCCAATAATTTTCCTAAGTTTTCTCTTAAGTTGTCTTCTTCCAGTTGTTAGTAAATGCAACAGAGAACAAGGAAAGCTGTCGCCAATAAATAAATATGTAAGATGTTAAGGCAGGGCGTATCTGATCCAGGCGTATCCATCCAGACATAATGCTTTCGGAATTGACTGACAATACACCAATTGTACAAATAATGGACACGAAAATATGATTCCCTGATATTGGAAGAAATAATTTACGTCCTTGAGGAGTCGGCATCTTTAATTATAATTTCACAACCTCGCAAAAAATTAATAAACTTTATCAATTGATATAAATTCTCTGTTAATTAGGTATACATAATTAACAGAGAAGCGCCACTTTGCATCGATGTATACGAAAGCTAAGCAAGCTGTGTTCACCGATTGTACTCATTTTACTGAGTGCGTGCGTCAGATATGTCTCGTTAATAGTAAATATATGTTTTATTGGTTATAATATCATTTGGCATTAAACAATTACACACACTGTTTTTCTTCAAATTAATTGAAGCTACCGGGAATGGTTAGTAAAGTCAACAAACTTATGTTTATTCAAGCAAATATGCGTCTGTTTGAATCGTTTCTTCGAGAAATGCGACTACGACCAGGAAAGCCAACAGAATAGCACTTTTAAAAAAATGTCGCATTAAAAAAACAAAGCCGCATTAAATTTTTTTTATTTTTATTTAACACTCGAAAGTATGAATGTAACATAACGCTAATATAATTCTAAGTGAATATGTAGTGTATATTTGCAGCAAACGATATTCATCTATATTGACATTCAAAACCACCATAATTTGAATACACATGTGAATTCATATTAACAGATCTCTATATAACATTTCGACGTACTTTGAATGCCTGTTGTAATGGCTTCCTGTACTATAGCCTGCAAATATTTCATGGTGTCTACTACTTCAGGGTAAACGAAGATTTATGCTCCTAGAGAAAAAAGTCCACGACATTTAAATCTGGGGATCTATACGTTAGGAATGAACTGGGAAAGAATTTTTATTATACTGGGTAAAGGAAATGAAACGTTGACTTAGGTTACAAGCACGCTGACAGCTTTCGGTTTACAAAGGTTTCAGATACGCCGTATCACGAGATCCAAATATCTCGTTCCTTTTCCATCAAGTGTGCAATGTAATTTACTAGCAGTATTTTTTTTTGACTGATGCCACATATTTATGGAATATTATATTATTATAATACTTAAATTATAATAATTCCAGTGAATACTTAAAGTATGAATGGAAAATGATTTTTTATTACCTTCATGCCTGCTGAACTTCAAACATTTTTGAAATAAGGGAAAGAAATTATAAACATTAAAAAAAATTAATTGGATTTTTTTTCTAAAGGAATTTGATCTCTCAAATATACAAAAACATTCTTCGCAACGAATTTGTCCTTCTTACCAATTAATTAATTTTATAGATACTTAGTTTCGTCACGATATGGGTGCAACTCCTTACCTATTAGATTCATCACCAAAGTACAGGGATTATTGAAATCAGGTTAACAACAAAGGTTATCTAAAAGGAAATAGAAATGGAAATCACGTTCGTGAAAAGTTCGTAGGAAACTTTTTTAAAGTGTGTTCACGGAATATTTAAATGTTTATATCAAGAATATTTAACTTGAACATTTGCAGCACGCGCTTCGTTTAATTGTTTTAAAGTATCATGTCTGCGTAAAACCTTTGTTTATTTACATGACTACGTACATATATAAACAAAGATAGAAAATTGTTACTACTGTTACTAATCGGAAGGAAACAACTTGACGTTTAGATGGAATATCTAAACGGAGTAAACTAAAAAGTTCAAACACTCTCTGCTTTAAAGGTTAACGAGAAATTTGCTGTAATATCCCCTGTAGACGTATTCCCCTGTGGACGTATTCCGTATTATCCTGAACTTTACGCTCAGTCTCCGAGACACCTCGGATAATATACGTTTTCAGCGACGACTATCTCAAAAATTCATAATTTAAAATGCTGCCCCATCCAAGATCATGAAGGAGTGTTTTAATAAACAATGCGGCGGGAATATTTATTTGCATAAGAAATATTAATGGTAATTGAATTTCTTTTTTGCACAGACTTTGTATGACGAATAGTTTCAAAAATTTCTTTAGATAAATTGCGCTGCGAATTTCGATGTTTTTCCGACGTTTACCAATGCACTAAAATATCTTGTAAAGTACTGTTGTTAGTTATAGGGAACGTTTGCTTTGTTTGCGTGTCTGGAATGAGAATCGGGAACAACGTAAGAAGACATAATTAGTATAATTAGCTGATATTAACAACACCCTTCACAAAACGTTCAATTAATCCTGTCAGAATTTTTGCTCCAGAAACTAATTTCCTAGAAAGTCACTGATATGGAATAATTGCTGAGTGCAGTTGGATATTAGAGTTTATTAATGAGTAAAGTAATTAACTAAAACTTCCTTCAAATGTAAAATTTAGAACCGGGAATCTGTGGGATCCATTAAGAAAATTAAAACGTACAATTTTGAAAATAAATGTTTTATTATACGCGCTAACCTTCAAAAATCCCTTCAAAACTTCACTCTAATCTGAGAGATTGACTTTCCCCAATAAATTTGATTACATAGGATTGGGCAACGATGGGAAATGGCAGATTAGAAAATACCAAAATCGCAATTTATTTTATCTGCCTATGTACGGGACAAGATAATAGTATATTATCTAACGAGGCAGTTGTAATTTTGCGAATGCATTATCCTTACTAATTGGCCTTTCTGTCGAGTTGCGTGCTATGCTTTTCTACTGCTATTGTTCTACATTGGGCTTCATTATGTAGTAATTCGGTAGTTAAGAGGAATCCACAGTCAACGTACACAACGACGGGGCTATAGAGGACGAGGTAAGAAATTTTATGAAAGTATGCGGCATCTTATAATTCCCACCTCGGCTTCTACAGTTGTTGAAACAAAATATGAGCATCTAATTAGTTCTTTCAGTGAGCCATTCATATAATATATATACAAATTGCTGTGTTTGTCGCTCTCACATTTGTTCCAAACAGCCCGAATCAAATCGAGTAAATACGAATTGGGGATAATCGACCTAAATATCATGTGTTTTACTTATGGTTAGTATTTATTTCTCGTACACATCATTCAGTCTTTAGGGAAAAATAAAATTGTGTATTGCATTTGTGATATGTTTTTTTTTAAATATTATTAAATTTAAATAAACTCTCAAGTTCTACAGTCCTCTGCATTTTTACTGCACGTGTTTAAAAATCGACCACCCAAATAGTTACGTTAATTAATTCAAAATCTGTTGGTGGTATTCCAATGGAATATATTTGTAGCAACATATTATATATGTAGAAAAATAATATGTCTTTCAAAGCAAGTGCGTAGACTGTTAACGTTGTTCGGTTAGGATTTTATGAGATATGGACTTGAGGGTAGGTCGCAGAGCACAAATGAAAATTGGTGAATCTTTTGGGTGTCCCGTTTTTAGTACAATTCAGAAGAATCTAAAAAGAAAAAGAAAAATTTAATTAATTTTAAGTTGCCTTCTGCCGGCGGTTGCTAAAGGCAACAGCGAAAAAAGAAAACTATCGCCAGTAAATAAGGATGTAAGCTGGTAGAGTGCAACTTTTTTGAGAAATAATGCGTTCGCAATTGACTGATAGTGGGGTGATGGAGTGATTCCTTCCGGGTCCGGTATGCTTTAGGGGGCTCGGGTCCGAATATTCTGCGTACAATATTAAGTTTCCCAACCTTACCTTATGTAGAGTTAAAATACTAACAAATTGTAGTAACTAATAAATTATTTCCGTTGCGCCTCATAACTACAACATAAACATGACATGACAACAAAATAATCTAAACTTTACTATCGGCGACCGGCGCTACTATGTCATACACGACATGACATAGCAGCGCCAGTCGCCCATACACCCATAAAAATTGAGATAAGTGGCCGCCGACCTGCGATTTTGCTTTGCAGAATGAATAAATTATCTAATGTCATAAAATGCGTTTTCGGGAATGTATCATGGTGTTCTGATGGCAGAAAATTCTTTTCTGGAATTTACGACAAATAATGTATAAACAGGCGACTCTGGACGCAGACACATTACATATTGTATAGTGCAAGTGAAAGTGCATGGGAAGAAAATAACGTTTTTCAAGAGAATAGAGGTAGGTAATTTATATTGCCTTGTATCTGCTTTTTTGTTTGGTTTGGTGTGATTACTTACCATGTTTATCATGTTTAGGTGATCGAAATGTCTTACCGTCACAAATCTTGTTAACAAAAGCGAAAAGAACGTGCCGATCGCGAACACAATTATCATGTTGCGCAGAAAAACCAACAACCCTCGCCAATTTTAATTTTTACCCAAAGGATGCAAGCCAATGTAATGAACCAATTCCCTGCGCTTCTACGTCTTCATCCATGGAAACGGGATCCCATTTCAAACCAGACAGAAATACCTCTCATTTCTGCCTCACCTGTTCCACAACGGGAAAATCTACCACTAAGAACTAATGTGGCTGCAGCAGTTGAAAACTGCGGAACGGAAGATGCACCAGTGAAAGATTAGGGCGATTCACAAATGCAGTGAATCGCCCTAATCTTTCTTCCCCTGGTGGATATTCGAAAAATATGCCCTGGAAAAGATTGTATGATAGACTGTCATCACTTTCTTACCTTCGTTCTGCGCTAACTTCATTCAAATTCTGACGAACAAAAGTATACCATTGAAGAACGTTTTCTAGCATTTGTTGATTGCAATAAGAAAACGGGTTAAGCTATTGCTGATCTCTTCCGTAGTGCGTTGAATGAACATAAAATCCCTGTGAGTGAACGTCGTGGACAAGGTTACGATAATGGCAGAATATGAAAGGCGTATGTAAAGGGCCCAAAAGTATACTCTTCAAGAGAATCCACTAGCTGTTTATTCACCATGTGCCGCCCATAGTTTGAACCTGCGTGGAGTAGATGCTGCAGAGTCTTGTCCAAAAGGCATTACATTTTTCAGAGTCGTTCAGAAGCTTTATTCGTTTAGCAGCAGTCCGCAACGTTGGAAAATTTTAAGGAGTAGGATTGGGTGTTCACTGGAATTAATGGTCAACTGTAAAATCATTTGCTAATCATATTCCTAGGCTTCACAATGCCCTGAAAGATTTGCAGGCATTCAATTTGCCTCAGAAACCCGAACGGATGTTAATGCAATCGAAAAATACATTGCAAATTTTAGTGCATTTTAGTGGTATCCATATGGTTTAAAATTCTTAATGCCATCAATGAAAGAAGCACCGTTCTTGAAGTCAGGAGCACTACAATCGACGTCGAAGGAAGAAATTTGCAGGGTTTACTGTCAGACGTGCAGCAAATACGCAATCAGTTGGATACGATTGTACGAGAATATAAATTAGTTGCAAGTGGGCTCTATTATTTCTGGGATTTCTAATCGATTTACTGCCATGAACAACCCTAGACGAAAAATACGTTCGAGCTGCTGGTGCTGATTTTTTTAATGGATGAAATAGTTAATCTAAAACACATTTACGAAGCAAACTCTGAGGCCGGACTCTCCCTATTTAATTTGTTAATCGTTCTTACTTATAATAAGCTTGATAAACTGTTTTCAAATATTTGTGTAGCTTTACGAATATTTTGTACACTCCCCACTTCTGTTGCCAGTGATGAACGTTCTTTTAGTGGATTGTCTAGGATTAAGAACTTCCATTGCTCATGTTCCACACAAACACGTTTAACAGGATCAGGCGCTCTTTGTATAGAATCAGCATTGGCAATGCAATTAGATTTTAGGTAATTATTAGGGCTTTTGCTTTTGCCAAGGGCGAAAAGCGTCCTTTTAAGGTTAAGACTTTTGTCCAAAGCTGAATAAAAAGCAAATATTAGGTATTCACAATTATGTTCGCATTAATTTCTCTATAACCATGTCAAAAAGATCCTCAAGTAGATTTAAATGGAGCACGTGCCGGCTGCGCCCTTTCGACTTCATGCATATATTATCCCACGGTTGTAGCAGCGCAGCGTAGTTACGAACATTATCTATAAGCATGTAGTTGACCTGTATAAATGGTAGATACAATAGCACGTAGTATACCTGTATTTCGCTAACGCTCCTATCTGCGTCCATAGCTCCGCTGGGAAGGTGCACTGCTGTGCCCACCAAGGCTGAATTTCCTAACAGTATAACTGTACACTTATAACAATATAACAGTATAATAGGGCATAACTTTGTCGACCATGTAAGATTTCAGGTATGATTTTAGGTATAACTTTGTTATATCTCTGAGGAAGTATCCATCTTTCGTATTATTTGCAAACATTAAAAACATAATTGAGGATAATGCAGGACTTGTTCCTGCTAATTTCTAGTTATTTGTAACCACCCGGTTTATGCTCACGGTGAGAATTGAAATTCAAGAATATGTACTTGCAAACGTAGTAAACATCGGGCTCAACACATATATGTTTCTTATCAATATATACTATTGCACATAAAGCTTACAATTAGGAGAATAAAGGAAACGTGAAGCAGGTTCTTAGAAAAGTGACAAGCGAAATTGCACGAAAGTGGAAGTTTAAATTTTAATTTTAAATAAATATATGTAAACGACATATGCTCAAGGTTGAAAGTCAAAATAAAATCGAGTAAAGTGGTTGATTATCGACTTTTACTTGTTAATTGAGGATGAGTTTTTTGTTATGTTTGTGTTTTTCAATTTTTGACTGTTCCAAAAGATCCATCTTCGCTCCCTTTTCAACTTCGTGTAAGATTTTAATGTTTTGGTAGATTATTTTATGTTCAGTTAGTCGAGTGTGTTAAAAATAAAGTTGAGCTTGGTTTAGAATTGTATGCTTGGATACGTTTACCAAGTTTGCGCCCGATTTGCCCTACGTAGAACCCTTCACAGGTATTACAATTAACTACGTATATCCAGTTTTTTTCTAGAGTGGCAATTTTTGGTTTATGATTGGAGAACATTTTAAGAAGTTTATTATTTGTTTTAAAAGCGGGGATTAAATTATATTTGCTGAAAATGTTTGTTGATTTTAAATTCGTGTTATTAAAAGACATTGTTATCAGAAATAGATATTTCAGTTAAGGTAATTGGATTAGTATTGGGAGCTTACAAAGGATCGTTTTTACTTAGTTGTCTAGATATCATTTTGTTTATGATGTTCTTATTGAAGCCATTATTTTCAGCAAGATTAAATACATATTTTTTTTCTTTTTCTCGTGTTTTAGGAGTTAAAGGGTATTTAAAGGCACCGTATATAAAGGAACGAAAAACAGCTGTCTTGGGGAATGTGATGAGTCGTAGGGAATTATTGTGGAAATGTAAGTAGGTTTCCTGTATATATCGAAGGTGGGAAAGTTGTTGTTATTGCCCTTCATGTGTCATTTTTGGCTGTCAACTTTGTGAATATAAATTGTTTATATGACCTTAGTTTGTAGGTGGTTGATTTTTCTTTGGTTGGATTATTAATTTCGTTATATTCTCTATTGTGTTGTGTTTCTGTTGATTCTCGTATAATTCAAGCATGTATCCCTTATTTATGTGGTGTAGTATATTTGCGTTTTTAGTTTGATCAAATCGGTGTGAATATGAAAGAAAATGTCTGTCGAATGCCGAACTAATGTTGTCTTTGTGTTCATTAATTCTTGTTGTCAATTTTCTGCCAGTCTCTCCAGCCTATGTATGTGGCTCCGCACGTTTCACGATCTAATGATACTGTTGGGGACAATACTTTAAAGTTGTCCATTAACTTACAGAACTTACCTTTCTTTTTTTAATGTTGTAAACGATGGCAATGCACGTTTTATTTTTGTATATCATGTCAAATAGCATCAACTAAACAACAACAGTATTAACAGAAGTGTGGATCATGTGTGAGGTATCATTCCATAATATTACGACCACAATTAACTGGAATCTGTACATTTCTCCTAAATCTTGTAATAAGTTTTGCTAAAAATGTTCTTATCTATTATCGCCCTGGAGTTAAAATTTTCCAATGTATAATTTGGTAACTTATATTCGTTAAGTGGTAAAGGAAAAAACAAAGAAATAATCGTTTGTTTGAAAACTCCCTGCTAAGTAGTTTTCAAGCAATTTTGTTGTCAATGGCCAAGCGAAGTATTTTTCGTAAATATGAACAACCAACGTCGCCATTAATCTTGCCATGTTGACAGGATTAAACCCTGCTTTAATCCATATATTTAAAATCCATTACATTTTTGTTTTTCTCGCTTCGTCTACATGGCCGAACCCTTCGGTTATACTGACAGGGATGTAACCGACGACAGGCAGATTGGAGTTTTGTGATTTCACATTTTTAACCACCTCACGCCTAATTTTATTACTTCAAATAACATGGATATTAAATATTTATATTATAGAATAAACTTACAAATATATCGTGTTTAAACCATACAATGTACTTTGTGTTGTTGATGTCTTCGTGAGTTTTCGCCATATGGTATTGAAATCTAAACATTAAAGGAAGTTCCATTGTGGCAATTTTACTGAACCGTGCACATACAACAACGTTGAAGTTGCCCTCCAATGGAGTGTTTATCAGTGGTCTTTTGTTCGAAAGTTTTGAATAGTCTGCACGTGCTACCCAATTCAAATGCTGTACGCGGAAAAATTACATTGGAAATATTGCATTTCGTCTTCCTGTATAATGGTGTTTGAGCAATAAAAATAGTGTTTCTTCGCATAGTTTTTACATTTTTACTATCTGTTTACGAATAGGGTGGAGTTTACAAAAACAGAAATGTACTTACCTGCTTCTATGATTGCAAGTTGTAATTCTAAAGAGACAGGGACAACTCAAGACACATTTTAAACTTAATTTTCTTTACTTGCTGTATTCGGCATAAATAAATTTTCTAAAAACTACATGTAGACATTCGCTCCTAAATACTAGATACAGTACAAAACAATAAAAAAAACTATAAACAAAACAACAAATCGTCTTAAGACGAAAATCTATTTACACCCAATATACACGATTTATAGCTCAAATGTGGCGGAATCAAGGAAACAAGTTTTTGAGAAAGATCGATTTTGCATTGATCTGCTTTTTTGATTCCACCTCACGTGTAAAAACAATATCGACAACAAATCAATAAAGCTCTCCAATTGCATAGTTTGTGCTTATTAAGTATTTATTTCTTCCAATATGTATTATATTATTACACTCACTTCCAAGTACGTTACTTAATTCATATATAAAATTAAATAGTATCTGCTTAACATAGTTATGTTATGTTACAGAATTTTCATTGGGTTACAAATAGGATCTTTATTTTTAACACTATATAATATGTACAGTCGTAATCTTAGGTAGTATCACAAACATCTAATCGTTAAAGTTAAAATTGAGTCGTTGTTATTTTGAAATGGACAGTTCCTAGTTTTTTTTATGCACGTCGATTTTTATTATTGAAGAAATTACAAGGCTAATTCAAATATCTACTTTGTATTGAGAGCCACAGAGAATATGTGAAACAAAATCGAACATAACGATGCGTAAACTCTTTATGGTTTTCAGTAATTATGCTTTTCAAATTTGAGCAATTTCAAATACTGCTATCATAAGAAGCAAGGAAGCTAGAATGATAATAGTTTATGGCTTCGATGACGTGCGTGTTGAATGGGTGTACAAATGTTTAAGTGTCTAAGGGTTCACAAGTGTTACTTTATTATCAAATATACAAAATATTGCCAACAAAGGTACCATCAACAAAATGTATCGCATTATGATTTCTTTAAGTAATAATCTGAGCAAAAACTTGACGCTAGCTTTCATTTGTGATCCGTCCTCAAGTGGCAGTACCAACTAGTACTTTCTATGACACTGTTGATTTTATAATTACTATTATTGGTTGCGAACATGAAGAAGGGTAAAAAATTGCTATATCGAATGACGTATCAAATGAGGTAACAAATGGCGATAAGATATTGGAAGTTTATTTACTACAGGAAATATTCATTTATCAGCTTCAGTGTCTAAATGATTAGCACCCAAGATGGCCAGAATACATCCTTGGACCCAGAAACGAACTAAAGTGACAATATTAAAAAAGGAACTAGTATTTATGCGAACAAAACTCTGCTTGGTTATGTTCTTTACAACTGAATTTATTAACCTTTACTCCAACACTGCTGGTGAATAATAACCTCTGATATTTAACATTTTCATTAATTTTGTAACCTTATCCTCATCATGTAAATACGATCTATATGCTGACGATCTTTAGATTTTAGATTTATATTTACACAATTCGACTGATTCATGAATAGTCACAACGATTTTAACTTACTCCTAATCTTCAGAAGATAATATCGTCATAGGTTCGAATTCTTAGACGTAGAAGTAGATAAAAAATTCCGTTAAGAGGAGGAAAAGATCAAATATATATGTAATCAGCAGAAAGGCCTACTCTATTTTGCGTTCTTAAATGTTTTGGACGTATTTTAACACAGTACATAAGACGCTAATTATATATAGTATATGTTGCTCTTCCCTCATCTTCATTATGCTGACCCTAATATTATGGCACAGCTGACTCACAAACTTCAAAGAGTACAGAATGCCTGCGTATGTGGTCTTAATAAATTGGACTATACTAGACCACATAAAAACGAAGTGATTTACTTTGTATTACCTTCTGCCTATCCCAATACATTGTCCCATAAGTACTAATCATTTATCGTATAGTCTGTCATAAATTGGACTACCGTAAACTTCCAGAAATCCCACGAGGCTGCCAAAACTAATCAAATAGGTGTCGGGAAAATGATTACAGCACATTATCTAAGTGTAGTTAAAGATAATTGATCATATTCTTCCCACATCCTCATTTTTCCCTTCTTATTTCCTTGAAGGCTATCGCGATTCAGCTAAGGCTATTGCTTTCAGTTGAGATAAAGCCTATTTTGCATTGGTATAGTGAGGTAAATTTTTTTTTCCAGAAAGCTTACTTGTAATAGGTCAATTGTCAGAAATCGTTATGGGATGATAAGTTGATCTTCTACCTTACTGTATTTTTTGTACTGGTGGAAATAAATGTACAGTAGACCTAACATAACAAAATAACACAACGTAAAAATAGTGACCATATTCGTATAACACACGAAAAGGGACTTGTATAGCACGATAAAAGAATAAACAGGTGTTTCGATTTTATTACATTTTAGCTTCAATAATTAATATCACTTTTATCTGGCAATACTAAACGTCATTTATGTTTCTCAAATTTTGGGCGGAACCCCAGTTGATAAATATTATATTTCTTGTGAAAAAAAAACATCCATTACGCAACAGCCAAAATAATTGTTGTCGTGTAGTGTCTTAAACCTGATCATTACAGAAAGCTATTTCAAGTATAACAAATAAGTTAATCGCTTTGCTCTGTGAACTGCTCATGAATCTAATGTTCTTAAACGCTCAAATCTTGTTTGTGTGTATGTAGGTGGGTATGCATTCCCCACACCGGGAAAACGGCTTTACGTTGCCGGCCGATATTGCAGGATATCGATAATCCGGTGCCAGAAATTTATTGAAATATGTCTCGATTCTCAATAAATTCATTTTATATCGTAAATAAATAAATTGTGAGAAAAGCACGTGGGAAACATCGATACAGAACTCTGCTATCGGCTATGGCGATAGTTTAATCGCCATGGCCGTGCGATGGCGCCACCAGTATAAGGAATTAAAAAAAGCTTGCTCGGTCTATTAGTTTTACATTTCTTTCACGATGGTGCTACCAAAACTGAGAAACCGGCAAGTTCTGATAGGGGTAGGATACAATGTTTTTTGGTGTTTTTATCCCCCGAGCGAGCTCGGTCTTCCAGGTACTTTGTATTATCTAAGTGACTCGTACAGCACGGTAATGACCATTTGTAAGGCAGAAGGGCAATGCATCGTCGCATAACGATTTCTGACCATTTATGTAACATTTTACATAAATAATTAATTAATGAACATTTTTGTTGAATAGTCGGTTTGTGCACTACTGGTGCCAACTATTCCGAATATATGGATCTATGTTCAAAGTTTAAAACCGTTTAAGCTCTTAGATTTTAGGTTTAACCGTTGAACCTCTTAATGTTTTTATGAGCAGCAGTGATTTTACTGAAATTTTGCGATAGATCAACTTATTTCACAAGATATTTACAATTGAAACTCCCTAATTGGCAAAATATGGAATGTGGAATTGCGTATTCAAGAATTTCATAGAAAATCATCCAATTTTGTGAATGCTAGTGCAACTTCTCTCTGAAATAGGAGACTCATGGATTGGAGATGCGGCACTAGGAAAAGACAGAACACACAAGACGTCGCAGAGGTAGAACAATAATTGGATCGTTAAAGCTGGAAGAAAGCTTTGAACGCGAAACGTTATTTGACTTTTTTATTGTTATAAAATGATGTAAATAAAAATACTGTGTGACAGAAAACTGTTTCTTGTGTTTTATTATCGTGATAGGTTATAACATTATCAATGCATATGATCTTTACTAAGTGAATTTGCGTTATTTGTTAGCAAGCTCTTAACTGCTCTATGCTTCGCTGAAAAAAACTTCAAATAAAACCTATCTTGTAAAAATTTCTTTTTTATTAAATAGAAACATCAAAGCCAAGGATTCACGTCAGATAACATATCAAAAAGGTTCAGGAAAGCAGCGTTACAAAAGTTAATTTGGTAAAACTAACTTTAATAACTCAGTCGCCATCCTAGCCGACGTTATAAAGCTCTTTGTATGTATGGCAATAACTGTATTTCGAAGCGACGTTAAGTTAGCGCTGTGCAAAGTAGCGTCGAGCTAATAAATTTTGTAGCATTAGTCAGGAAACCGTATTAAATCTTTTACACAAAACACAATTGTTTTGCCATTGTAAAGTGAATTTATTCGAAGAACTATTTGCAGCTGATTTTCACAAAAAAAGTCAATTTTACCATTATGTGATAATAACCGACTGAAATAAAAATGCATTGCACAAATGTAAACAAAAAATATTACTAAAAGAAGTGGTTGTATAACAAAAGGGTTGTATTAATATCGGAGATTTTTAGAAATTAAGAGTCCACACAATCCTTGTTCTAATATTCTTTTCTTCGTTTATCTATGATACAAAAATGAAAGCTGGAATAAGAAGAATAAAAATCGACTTGCATTTGTAATAAGCCTTTTCGTTTTCCTGTATTCACTACATTTCTTACACAATAAACTAATAAATTGAAATAATCGTATTATTACCTTAACTCCTTTCAATTGGAACCAAATATCCAAACATAAATCAAAATAAATCTAAACACGCAAAATCAAAATTTAACATCCTATAGTCACATGTTATAACCCATACACACGATGCGGTTCAATACGGCAAAACATCGGAAACCGTTCCGTGTGAACGCGCTCTTAACGGTTCATAAGCAATACATCCGGTTTCTAAGCCCTAGGTCATCTATCGCGGTGGGTGTATTTGCGATAGGAATTTCCGCGGTGTCTAAACACATTGATCTGGAGTGGGTACTGGAGATATGTTGCTTACCCTAACGACGACCGTCGAAGATCTTCTGGCTGCTATCCACTGTGAGGCCCTCCGGCCTATGGCCCCTAGTCATACCTTCTCTTCGCCCACGTTGGGATATGACGATCGGACGAACTGCGGAAGAGACAGAGACGGATACCGTGAATTATCGCTTAACTGGGCACGTTTGGGGATTTGTTTAATATCTTGAAAGAAATAGAAAAGAGCAGTTGAATGTACAGGTTTAAATAGTACGGGAGAAATATCTGCAAAAGAAATTCTCCCAGTGGGCATCACAAAAATAAATGTCATCAAGGTATCTCAAGATTGGATTATCGTCAGCAACTTATAATTTCTTTAATTTTCGATACTACCCAAAACTTGGGCGTATTTAATGTAAACGAACATAGTCATAAGTGCGCCAAATTAAAGTAACACAAAAATTAAAAAAATAGGAATATGAAGCGCTCATCAATAGCATTGGAAATCCTTTATATCACAGCTCCCCTTCTTACTAAGAGTTAAATAATACAAGAAACAAACAAACATTACTTTCAAAATCCTGAGGCAGAACGTTCTAATCTAAAGCATTGGTGCCTCTGACAATGGACGAAATTTCTTGGAATCAGTATTCTTATGGGACATGTTCAGAAAAAGCTTATTGCAGTACTTATCCCCTTTTGTTTTTGGAACCACAGTTTTGAAAAAAACAATGCTACGAAGACTACGAAGTAAATCATCCATTGAAAAAACCAAACCAATCATAGAAGGTAAATGAGAAATGTTATAAAATCATAAAACCTAGGAAATCGATGAGAGCTTGCTTTTGTGATCGTTTCGGTATCAAAGTTTTCCAACAGAATCCTTAAATTTCTTAAAAACATCCACCAGGGGAGGGGAAACTCGCTGGATATTCGACTCTACGTCATTCAAGAGTATGTATAAAAAAATGAGGGTTCATAAAGTGCTTCTACCGAAACGACTTTTTTCGCTAAAAAATGGCCTACACCTCGAAAACCAGCGGATGGGCCGCTAAAAAAATATGCAGCGTTCTTATCTCAAGGAATATTTTATAAACGTACCGAGTTTCATTAAAATCTGAATTTCCGGGCTACTTTGTTTCCTTGTTAGTTGACTTAACGTTGACTAAAGCCCATGCGTTGTTTAAAATGAATAACGAACAAACAGCAATACCTCTTTCATAGGGAAGCTGCAGCTTATACATATAAACAGTTTTTTTGGATCAAAAATAGTATCTCGATACATAAAGATGAATACATTATTATGAAAATGGTCAAATTATTGAACTGTTTTTTTACGTTACACAGCAGCCAGCAGCAAGTATATTTTGTTTGAAAATTTATTGCTAATGCATCATTTTCAACACAAACGCAGATTTACTATCCGCTCTTGAAATTACTGTTTAAAGAATCATTCGAATAATTATTCAAGTTATTAAAAAATATATATGTTATAATTAAAAAATAACTAGTGCATTTTAAAATAAGAAAAGTAATATCACTTTTGCTGAAGCTGGAAGTAACATTTAATCATAATTTTCCATATTTATTTATGAAAAATGCGCATTTTCAAAGCTATAACCATTTGGGTTCCTCTAATCTTTTTATAGTTAATTTTGGAGCGATAGTATAAAACTCTCGGTATTAATTAAGAACAATCGAGATATCCATTATTAGAATTTTTTACATTCTAAAACTTTTGTTATTTAAATTTTAACACTCTAAAATTCTACGCATATTTTCTCATAAAATATAACTGTTTAAAAAAGGTGCGTCTTCAATCTTGTGATTAAAACTAAATAACTAGTTTCAGAATATGGAGTGGTCTATATAATCTATTTTTTATTTGTATCTGTTTGAGAAAAAAAATAGTGAGTTTTTCTACATGTGAGAGTTTATCGCATATAGAGGCGATAACTTCCAAGTCATCCATATACACTATGAGAAAGCAAATCGCTTTCTGTGGAAAATACAATGAAAAAATATTAATTTATTTGTTCTACGTTATTTGTCGGAAAATTAAGGGAAGGAAACAGAGGGTTGAAAAGGAAACCGGACAACCAGAAAGGGAGTTAGGGTCCAACAGCCTTTTTTCCCCTTTTCGGTCTAATACCCTCCTTGTTATTCCTTTAACAATCTTGTAAGGGTGGCCACAACCGTGAAAAAGGGGTTTCATTTGGGAAAAATACAGGTTTACATCCGACTATAAGCGGGAGCGGAAAAGAAATGGGATACCAAAAAATAATTCATAGTATAAATCGCAAAAGTAGAGTCACTAAAATAAATTCATGTGGCAGCAAACGATATTGTACTGTTATAATAATATATGAACGTATTTGTTTTTCAATATACCACAATTAATACGCTTGACTAAAAATAGACACTTCAACAAATGGCATAAACATTAACATTTTCAACAAGATCACGTAATGATGCCAAATTTTAAATAATATAACCCGACCCATTGAGTAAAAGTTCTTTAAGCTGGCTTCGCGATGTCTGTTTTTGTTTTCTGGGCATGAACCTGGTTATTTTTATTCTTTAAGTTCCAATAGCCAATTTTTCACAACACTTAAAGAGATTCCAAACTAAGAGAATGTATTCAGAGATTCAATATCTTGTAAGCATTAATCTGCAACTTTTACTTCCATTTCTTGTGGGTGTTGGGAGAAAGATGTAATTCGACTGGGATAGAGATATAAATATCTCTTTAAAATTCCGAATTCGGCGCCCAGGGTGCAGTTGTCAGCAAAGATTTTATCGTAAGAAAAGAAGTCGAGGGCAATCCCTTGAGGCAAATTCTTCCATTTTCTTTACTACGTAAACTACGTTTAAAGTTTCGTCATTAAATTATTATTATTTTTTTTTCTGGCCGCCATGAGTTTTATCATTCCTTTAGCTCTCAAAAGGAAATACTAGTAGTCAATCAGCAATCAAAGTTTTGAAATTATTTTTCACTTTGAATGATAACTTAAATGCTACAAATTTTGTAAACGTAACAAATCATCAAATCTGTTGCATGTGGTTAAATACCCCACTATTGTTACTTGATGATAAAAAATATTCTGTTTATAAGAAGATTTAAAATGTATTTCTGAAACAAGTTAACATCAAAATATTGTGCAGATAATGCTCTACACATCGAAGAAATTACTGTAAATTTTTGGGTATAACTTTTTTCAGTTCTACTGAAAAGAAGTTGTCAAGTTATGTGTAGGTGATTTGATTATAATTAATTATACTATTTAACTATTATTGTGGAGAAGCAATGTTTCCTTGCCTTCTCAGAGCACCATATTTCTCAAGTATTATAAAAATTGCATCTATCCTAGCTGATATTAAATAGATTTGTCTAGTTTATTTCTCGTGTATTCGAAGTTTCTGAGCCAAAATTTGGAGAATCTTGTTTAGTGCTTGATTTGCGGTGAATTATAATTAGAGTTACTTCTGTTACTTAAGTCTAGGGTGATTATTTAGTAGTTCGGTCATAAAATTAGTGGCAGGTATACAGGATGGTTCAGAAAGGTACATGGAAGTATCTTTTTAAATATAACACTCTCTCACACTCTCATTGAATCGTTTAATCCTATTTTGATTAATCTCAAACGCATCGTTTCCAAGTTAAACCCTGTTTACTGTTAGGTGTCAGGGTGTACAATAACAATTGAGTACTCTATGTATTTTAATTCATTAATTAAAATATATACTATATAAATTTGGCCCATTGACGGATACTTTTTTTCCAGGATTTCTTCTATAACCTTATGTCTTATTTCTTGGTCTTATCTTTTGTTTGCTACCTGCGTAGTCTACCAAACCTCCTTTATCGGTTTTTTCTCTTCCATTCTTACTAAATACCCCCACCATTTGAGTTCAATCCTGATCATTATTGGTTCAACTTTCAGCTCTTTTTCCACCGCCTCGTTCTTTATTCTGTCCCTTTTCGTGATACCTTTTACCGTACGGAGATACCTCATTTCTATTACTTGTACTTTGCTTTTCATCGCCTTTGTCATCACCCAGATTTCACACCCACAATATTCGACAAAATGCCTATTTGCAGACTTTGTATGATTTTCGTTTTTCTTGATACTTCTCTTTTTCCTACGAATGTATAATAAGTAAACACAGTAGTTTTGAAGCAGCTTCCACCTTTCCATTTATTTCTGCATCTTGTTTACCATTTCCTTGCAATTGTACCCCCATATTGGACATATTTAAAAGTTCACCTGTTCAAGTTTTTCCTCATCAATTGCTATTTGTACTTGACATTCTTTTTTCCCTATTGCCATAATCTTCGTTTTTTCCAAGTTGATGTTCATATTTCTTCCTTCAAGCATTCACGTTTGCCTTTTTCGTTTTCTGCACAAACCACCACTTCATCACCGAATGCACATTGAGTAATTTCCACTCTTTCCATGTTTCTGTGCTCCACTCTTAACGAATTCACTTCTGCTTTGACTTCTTTAATTACGTCGTCCATAATTACTATAAATAATATCGGGTGAGTATTCCGTCTTGCCTTAATCCTTATTTTGATTGGATTATAAATTCTTTTGATTGGTAATTTCCTATCCTTACATAATTTCTGGTTGTTACGCCTTCTAAAACGTTATGTTTATTCCTCTTCTATATAATCTGCCAAATCGTTGTTCTTGTTACACTGTAGAATGCTTTAATTACGTCAGTGTAAGTAAGTAGGGCTAGATATCCGATTTTGCCTTGTTAGAGACACTTTTCCGCTAATCGTTTATTCGTTTAACCTTCGACCTTTTCTAAATCTACTTTACGATTGCTCAAGTTCATGTTGCATTCCTGTTTTCAATCTTTTCTCTAGAATTATTTCGTATACTTTCATTACTACGCTAATCAGAGTGATCCCTTTGTAATTATTGCAATCTACATTGTTTACTCTTTTGAATACGTGTATTATTATTCCTACCTCCCAATCTTTAGGTATTTTTCTTTCCCTCTAAATGTTTGTTGAATAAATGTGTCAACAATTCCATTCCATTTCCATCGCCTATATTTTTAAACATTTCTGTAGTCATGTCATCATAATCCGCCGATTTTCCTCTTTTCAATAATTTTAC
>JAWQRJ010000148.1:0-26404 GCA_033557515.1 Diorygopyx duplodentatus
GATCTAGTCATCAGTACTTTCTGATGATGCCGTCTGCAATGAGCGGCGAAATGTCAACGGAGAGTTGCTTCACAGACGCGGCGATCACCGGAAAGCCAAAGGAAACAATTATATTGTTTCAGCATAAATAATGGCCAGTATATTGGGGGTGGTGTAAGACTACCTAGAAGTTAGTTACCTTGTGAAAATCACAATATGATTGCTTATCTCGCGATTAATACCGATAAGATCTCGTTTACCACAAATAGTTGCGCTTACCCTTCTCAATCAAAGTTTTTTTGTTATTGTTTTTTTATAATTCCGAAGACTGATGATGATTTGTTTTACATTTTTTACGCCTTTTAGTCGTTTCATTTCTTATATTATAATAATAGTTCTCGAACAGAACGAGATTACGATATATAATTCACGAACCGACACAAATTTGCAATGTCACCTTTTTAGATTTGCTGCATTCGATTTTATATTGTTTACCCTTTCTTTACGTTGAGTTTTTCGTTTCTCTACCGACTGACCGTCGGCTTATAGATTTTTTCTATTCTTTTTGAACGATTATCCGAATCACGAATTCAAAACAGTAACTTGATAATAATAAAATTAGATCAGTCGTCCGACGAACCGAAAGTATTACAGACTTTTGTTTCTTTCTTTCGAATCGGTTTGAAGTTAGTTGCCTCGCGACTGGTCTTTTCTGAAACCATTCGTCATGTGGCTTGGCTTTCGCTTGACACGTTGCATTCGCTTCTGTACACGCATCCTTTGAGGAACTGACCATGTGGATGACAATGATATGCTTTGTAATGTGAAGCTTGCTAAAGATATATACAACACTGTATGTTAATGATTTTCCACTTCCAATCTATATAATAAACACAAAATTAACGCATAAAATAAAAATTAAACTATTTATAGATATCATGTATACTCTGTCAATGTAGATTGGAAGAACAAATAATATACCTAGATGAAAACCTAAATGAATGAAAAACCAATTTTAGACTGGGCATGTTTGTAAGACCATAGGTGTTGGACCCCAAACCGGTTGGACCATTTTACAATAGAGTTGATTTTTGATGTTCTTAGGTGGAACAAGCAGAGCACAATGGGAAGACGTCACAGGCTCAACACCACTTACATTCGTTAATGACTGTGTATCCTTCACGACAACAGTTTCTGCCAGGTTTTGGCTAATGGACTGTAGGAATGTTACTGATGCCACAAAAATGGCCACTGAACTTTATAGGTACTAAATTCCCCACCCGTTTCAATAATCTAACATTGAAAACATGTTTTTGCTCATCCAATACAGAGAGGCCATACATGTACCGTTCATGGCAAAGTTTGTCGTCTTTGCCAAACGAATAGATCCACTGGAAGCCAGACTGAGAGTATTCTGCATGACCGACGACAAGGAAGACAAAACTTTGGAGCACCAAGAGCACTTTACGGAAGTTGCGAAAAGTCGGGATGTAGAAGTAAGTATTTTCAATTGCACTTGTTAGGTTCTTCAGAATCCAAAACGATCATGTTGGCGTTAAAACACGATTTCACCAGCAAAAGCTACAATAGAGCAACAAACTTTACCCACAAACTTTATGTTTCACCAACAAACTTTACCCACACATGCACAGTCGGAATTTAAGTGTATGTTTAGAAAATACAGTTGATAACAAAGCGTTGTTTACCATATAAAAAATTATTATGTTGTCATATAAAACTAAAAATGACAGTGTAAAAGCAGCTATAGTTTTTTCTAATATTCCAAATCTTCTTTTTATTAAATGTCAATTAACTTAAGTCTTTACGCTAGCTTTTCCATCTCCGTCAACTACTTTACGATTTTTTTTAGAATTTTAAGATAATTCGAATCATAATGTCCAACACAATTGCACTACCAAGTTGTTTTGATATTACATCCCCTTTTCTTATAGAAGTTTTTAATTTTATTTACTCACTTTCTCATCCTGGAATCGGAGAAACGCAAAATTAATTTGGTACAAAAAAAATTTCTGGCCAAACATGAATTTTGAAGAAAATTGAAGATTACGGTCACAACAATATATCATTTGCCAACAAAACATTGAGTCCTATTACCAAATTTCCAACTCTCACTAAACATTTTGACACAATACATTTAGATTTTATTGGACCATTATCTTCTTCAAAAAAATGTTATCGTTATAGTTTTACTGTCACAGACAAGTTTCCTCTTTGTCCAGAAGCTTTTCCGTTGATAGGTAATAGTGTAAAATCGACATCTAAAACATTATACATACAATGGATTGATTCGGCATTCTTAACTCCATCATCTCTGACCAAGGTCTGTTGACCTTGAGTCGCAGCTCTTCCATGAATCGTCGTGTTTTTTTTATCTCAAAAGAACTTCGGCGTACCATCCTGAATCAAATAGTTTGTTGGGACGATGGCATAGATCTCAAACAACGTTGCCATTTTTCAGGACTTGCCACATTTGAAAATCTTGTCAGAATCATTAGTATTATGAAACCTATTCAGAAAGTACTCCAGCAGAAATGCTTTTGAAAATCCGCGTTTGCCCGCAAATTGTTTCTGTTCTTCTTTGAAAAACTATTAGTATAACAACGATTTTGTTAGTTACTATTATTATACTGCATCTAGAGACATTCCGACCTGCTCAAGGTAGAAAACATTACATTTGGCACTAATATTAAGCAGTGTTGGCAACTACTTCGTTATAAACCAGTTTACACCCCATTAAGTAGTCAGTTTGCGTTTTCGTTAAAAAATGTTTTCAGAGATCAACAACTTTCTGAATGAATTTTTCGCTGATCGCGCGGGAGGTATCCAGTAGAGGTACTCCTGTCAATGCTAACAAATACTTCTCCTGATGCGCTGATGCTGGTCTTCAGAAGCTCAGTGAAGTGTTAACAGTTCCTGATGTGCCTCTCTACATTTCTTTCTTTAATATTTATAACATTCATTTCCTAAATCTTGAAGTTTAGGCCAAACAATTAATTGATTTTTTAACCCACTTAATACATGTTTCTAGTGGACTAATTGTGTTTTTCTCAAGTTATTTGTGGCGGTCCTTCTAAGTTATGCATTTTGTTTTACCACTACTGCCATGAAATTATCTTATATATCAGTTTTGTTATATTTAGCACATATACATTTTAGCATAAATTTAATATCGTCCTAAGCTGCCAAAAATTCCCAACTCGTTTTCTTTTTAACATCCATAGAATAACTGAGGTGTATCCAAATATCCAGCTTTAAAAACACTTTTACTGGCAGTTATACGAATATCATTGAATTTTTAAATAGTATTGACTATCTAGATTAAACTAGTTTTGACAAAAAGAAAGTTTTATTGAAATTTTTACTATTGAGATGGTGTTTTATTAAAGTAATTCCGGTCGTTTTAATTATGGAAATATTAATTAATATATCTGGTAGTAATTATGTCTAATTAATTGTTCTTAGGTTTTGGAAGGAAAACCACAATACATTGAATTCGCCGGAAACTTAGTGCCTATAACGAAGAGTGGTGAACCGCTACAGTTTTCATTCAGAGCCTTCAGAGAAAACCGACTACCATTCTCAGTAAGAGTCAAAGACCAACATGCCGAATCAATCGGACGGTGCCTCTTTATGAGGGAACCGAAGGTTGCGAAGGGAGAACCACCCCAACAACCCATATGTATCCTAAATATAGTCCTACCAGATGACATAGTCACTGAGACGACCACCCTAACCGATGTTGACACTATAAGACGACACGCCTTCCTCAAAGATAACTTCGAATATTATCGACCAGATCCAAGATTAGCCGATATGAGTAATCTTTTGGGAGAAGACTGGGTACCGTTGGCTGTCCAGTTAGGACTGACACCATCCGAAATAAATGTGATCAAATCCGAATATCCTGACAGCGTGGCCAAACAAGCACAATCCATGCTACGGATGTGGATATCTCAATCAGGGAACAAAGCGCAAGGTGATACATTAGAAAATGCTCTAAGGAGAATTGGTAGAGAAGACATAATACCGCAGTGCCTAAATGTTGATGACGTTGATAGAATACCAAAGATAGATCGATACCGTGAAAAAGATATTGAATTCGTATTGGAACCATCTCCTAAGAAACTAGAATCTTATGAAAGCAAATACTCAGCCGAAGAAAAAGCCGTAGTAGAGCAACCCTCTGACGAAGAAGAAGACTTTAATAAAACGGTTTCAGAGAGACGAGATCAGATACAGAAACGGCTTACTGAAACTATGGTACCAGCATCCCAACAAAGGCAGGAAATTGTCGAAGAAATCACAACTATAAAGAGGCAAAGCATGGTTGAGGATAAAATTGCTGAAGTCGAAGTGAAACAGAAACCAGAACCAACAAAAAGTGTTACCAAGACAGTGACCACACAAGGACCAGAAACCAAAACGGTCATCGAGACGGTTGAGAAGACAAGAGCCACAGAACCATCAGATTATCAGCCGACCGAGGTGACCGTTACGAAACAGTTCATGGAAGACGACAAACCTGATCGAAAGACAACAGTGAGAACCATAATCACAGAAACACGCACAACTGAACACATACCGTCTAACGAAATTACTGATAGGAGGGATTCCGAATTATTGGAAAGCGTGACTCAACGGCTGGAGACCAAGAGGGTTGCACCTAGGATATCAACAACAGAAGGTAAGTTTAAATTCATTGCTGTTTCCAGTAATATATTTTACGAAAGGTTCGCAAAATATCCTTTTTATACATAATCGATAGTCCAATCACATTCTTTTCTTGCCACGGATGGCTGTCTTGACTACTTCCTGTTTATGGCGACAATTCCGGTCGGGACTTTTGAGTCCCGTAACACTATTTATAAAAATACAACGTTATGTTGTTATTAAAAAAATGGTATAAACGTCACAAAAAATCTAGGACTGTGCAACAAAGCCTTGTGCTTAAAGAGACAGAGTTCGTGAGAGGTGTCGTATGTTTCGTGAGCTTCCGAGGAAGCTCAGGAAACTTAGGAACACTATCGCAGAAAGGAACAGTTAAATTGTCTACACGCTTTGGCTTCTATGTGGTAGCATTGTTAGAATTACTTCGTGTTGACGTTTCGCCATGCTTTACAGGTAGCATCTTCATAATTAAGTGGTACCACATAGTTCTGAAGATTCTCGCTAATTGCGAATGAAAATATCTCAACGAAATGACAATTTAAATGTTTTGCATAAACTCTTTCTTTGGCAGTGTTCCTGTGAACCTATAAGTGTCATTACAAATGTGTGCACCTGAAACAAATTAATCACAAAAATGGCACCGTCTTATGCAATGTATCACGGTTCTAGACTTTACAATCTATTACGGTTGGACTAGGATTCTGTAGGAAAGGATGAGCATAGAGTTTTTCAGGAATACTTAGTAGAGTCGGTCCTAATATTTTTGACTTGGAGAAAATAGGAGGTACAGTCTGTTAATGGTTTTGCATAGTTTTAAATTAGCCCCTCCTTCTGGATTTAAAGTTGTAAACACTACTCGCGTTCGATTGGTGCAGTTAGCAGTAAGATAATTTAACAATAACGGTTTAATTTAATTTTGGAATGGATAAATATAGGAATTCCTTTTACTGGAGGTTACGTATTAGAAACCTTGTATGCATTAAATATAAAAAGAATGCCAGGTAAATCAATAGTTAGTCATTTACCTATATCTCTTTTGTGGTTGAAATACAAGAGATATATGTATACAAAATCTCATTGATCTCTCAGTGATTCAATCCAGAATTTATCGATTGATAAGGCTATCGTAGACTATATCACGGTCTAGGACCCTACCTAACTTTTTTTTAACTATATAACCCCATATACCACCCACCAAGGGTCCACCAAGGGTGGCGGGTAGCCATATCTTGGAAAGTATGATGCCTAGTATTAAACATATTCCGTTTTAAATATGACATATTTCATTAGCCACCACCACCCTTATTAAGGGCGGTACGAAGATGAGTCTCAAACTAAGCTGATGCAGAATTAGCTCAACTTTCCAGTAATGCATTAAAAAATATAACTTCTGATGATGCTTGCGACAGCAATTTCGAATTTCATCAGTTAACCCAGCAATTGCGCCCCCTTGCGGTCAAATCTGAAACTAAAAAATATTTTTCCGAAATTTCTTTTAGCCACGTTAGTTATGATTTCTCCCCCCGAAGTTCTATGCATCATACTTTCCAAGATATGGCTCTTCGCCACCCTTAGTCAGACACCCTGTATAGCTGTATTTTTAAATTCTCAGTTAAAGTAACACTATAGTTATACAGGGTGAGTTAAGAATGTGTTGTTGTTCGGTAGCTGCTTTGGTTGTTAAAATACAAAAATATTCATATAGAAAATCTTTAGAGTTTATCAACTAAAATATATTTCTTTTATTTTTTTTAAATTCAATTTGTAGCTCTACTGGATTCCCCATTTCCAGTGAGCAATGTTCAGTTTTATTTTTGAAAGAAACACACTTTTTGAAAAGTTTGCGTCTTAACTTTTTAATTTTCGATGTAAATATAGTAGATGTATTTAAATATTTATGAATATGTCTGCCGACTAAGATTGTTCCAACAAATCATATCGACGTTATTTCTAAACGCAAATTTTAGTATCTGAGTAGCTAAGACTATCTTCTAAGAGATGGGACTTTTACTCATTTTTAATATTTCACAGGGTATTTTTTAAATATACAACGAACTCAAAAGGCCATAACTTCGTTATTTTTTACAACCCACATTTGTTTTTACTATTTGTATTATTCTCAAATAAATAGCCCTTAACTTTGTATTTAAATAAATATTCTTGGTTTTCATTAACAAAGTGAGTCACCGACGACATTATACTGGATGAAGATCAAGACGTCTGAAACCCTCCTAGAAGAGGTAGTTTACAACTCCATAACAACATCTTTATACTCTCATTTACTTTTTCCTTTGTCTAAGGAAAAGGTAAATGACAATATGAAGATGTGGTTGTAGAACGTTAAGAAAAAATCAAAATTCCATCGTCGGCTGACATTTCCCTATATCCCTGAAAGGTGCAATCCTATCACATTATTATACTTTAAAAATTCCAAAGTTGGGGGTACTGGAAAAATTGCCCCTTAACAGAGATATCAAGTTAAGATACCTACCAAGCATTCCTAAAAACACTATGCTCAAGATTTTTTCTCGGTACAGTTGATTTTAAATTCCCTTTAACACTTATCTTTCTTGTGCAGTGGATCCAAATTCTCCAAAACAATCGAAGACCCCACCGCCCAGTCCCGCGGACTTCATCTACAGAGAACAGGCAGCCGCATTGCAAGGTAGGATTATTTCTATAAGTGATTATCACGAGATTCGCTTGAGATAGTCTAGTAGGGACGCCGGAAGTATACTCTACGGAAAGACGGATTTGTCAGAAAGTTGTCCGTCTGTAGAGTATGCTTACGGAAAAATGTGGCATATCAACAAAAGCGCGACACGTTATCGACCGGGTTTTGTAAATTGAATTAACCACCGTGAAGTCTAGAAGACGCCTTAACAAGGCCGATACGGGGAATACCCACAAGTTGACAGGATTAAATTACGTACTGCGTAATGTCTAATAGCGTCCGTTCATGATATAATGTAATAATAGTAGGGTTTGTATTTAACATGCCAGAAGTGCAGTTTAGAGAATATAGAATACAAAGCCTAAAATAAGTAAAGGTGGCCTTATTTTCTCACTTATTTTTGAAGAGCTATTAACTCTTACACTAAATTTACTTAAAAAAATGTTTTGTCCAAAGCACTGAAAGCACGATCTATGGTTGCGCTCTAGATAATAGAGATTTATTTATGATTTGTCTGATCTTTTGCTGGTTTTAGCAAGGTTTAAATAGCATCAGTAACGCTATAAGTAATATTAGAGCATAAACTAGAAACCTTTTTGGAAGTTTTAAGTGAACTGTTCCATATATTCAAGGCTTACTGCATAAAATATGGATGGACATATAACAATGTCCATGTAAACAAAATTTTATCTCTTATTTGGATTTACAGAAAATGATAAGAGCTGACAATTCAATTTCCATCTCCAATTTATTTATTGATGGGTAATGTGATGCATAATGCAACTTGATTCATCAAGTTGCTTGATGTACCCCTGAAGGGGGTATAGTTCAGTTTTCGTCTAAATGCTATGTAACTTCAGTTTTTTGAACTCCCTACATATTTTTGCATTTTTGAGTGATTTGATTTGTTTTACAAAAAATGACGAAAAATCATTTACTTAACATAGAAGTCAGTTGTGCGTGTCCTAACCCGCTTACAATTCATTTCAGCAAAAAAATAAAAGTATGAATTATATTAAATACAAGAGATTAATGACAACATTTATTGTTAAAACGATAAAATTAAAAAGGTAACTTAATATAACTTCGACAAGTTGAACAATAATTTACAAGAATTAAAAATCATGAAAATTATTCGAAAATTAAAAAAAAGGAAAATACTAATGTAATTTAGAAAGTTGAAAATCCCCAAAGCTAGATATTTATAAACATGTAGTCAATCAATATCAATCAGAAGTCCGGAAACACATAGATACAGTACAATTAAGAAGATTCATGTGTTAAAACCTAACCTCTTATTATAATGTTTAAACATTTACTAAACATTTCAGTATATTTCTCTCCAGGAAAGTTTCACATTTTTAGTTTGGTTTTGTGTAGATAATTCATCCACGAACTTTTTGATTTACAGCAAAACTATGACTGCTAGAATCGATAACCTTAAATATACCCTAAGGTGTTTTCCTTTTCCATTCCTACCCCACCCCTCTTCTGTCGTCAACAAATCTGGCCCATCTCTTCCTGTGTTTTCCTGCAAAACACGATAACCCTCCACGATAACCCTCTCTCCCTCAAACAGCCCGCCACCACATAGTCCCACCTACTTCTCGGTCTCCCTCTCTTTCTCCTTTGGTCTTTTTTGGCATGCCATTTTCTTTTCACCTGTTCCTCATTTCCCATCCTCATCATGTTTCAAACCACTTCAATTGTCGTCGCTCAATTCCCTTCAGGACCGACTCACTCTTGTGTTTTTTACCTCTTTCTTATAACATCCATTGATTATGATGTAATCTATTACGACATTTAATTTCCCTCGTGTATTTGTGGATGTTTTTATGGGAATAGAATGTGTTTGTTACAATCAGATTGTTTATTAAGCAGAAATCTATTATCCTTGCTCCATTACTATATCTTTTTATTTTCCCAATGTGCTCCAATTGTAGCTCTTGTTTCCGCATCCGTTTTCCCCGCCATTCAGGTCTTCTATAATGATTAGCTTGATCCTCTGTAGCCTCTGTCGTCTTTATTTCTTGCAGTGTCATCTTTGCTCGGCCCGTAGACAATTATTATGGTAGTTACTGTATGTATTTCTACTTCAATTTCTGCCTTCAACATTCTCTCCGTAAATGGATAGGCGATCCATTTACGTAAATACTTTGGGTTCCCTTGACTTATGATACACCCCTCTCCCTCTCTCGCTCTTCTACATTCTTCCACACCGCTGTACAGCAACACATGCCCTCCATTTAATATCAACTCTCCCTTTCCCTTCTTCCTCGTTACCCTTATCCCCAATATATCCATTTAGACTTTTTCGAAGTCTTCAACCAATTCATCCTCCTTTCCCTTCATCAATGAAAGAATTATATGATATTCTATTATATGAAAATTGTTATGCGAAACATCTCTGAAAGTATGTAAGACTTATTGGATCTTTGCAACTAGAATGTTCTACATCCACATCCGCTTAGTTTGGCCATATAATTATTCAACTCCACTTGCCTCTTTTAATGGGCTCCATCTTTATTCTTCTGGAAATATTAATAAATATCTTCTGGAAATATAATTATAGAATAACTAAAGCAAAATTTCCTGCGGTTTACCAGTGATCGCACGCGGATCTTCCACCTGAACTTACTGAATTTTTATTGTAGGAAAAGAAAGCAACAAATACATTTGATATAAAACTATTAAATTGTTAAAGTCACCTCACTGGTCCGAGGTGGCCACCTCTTAACCCTGTTATTTCTGAAATTGTCGTCCAACAATTTCAAAATCATCAGAGCAGCAGTGTCAGTAGAAAATTCCGGTGCTGCTGATATGTCGAAGTTGCTTAAGAACAACTTGTCTTTTTGAATGTTCATGTTGAATTGCAAAATTTCAATTATTGTTGAGGATAAACTGAATGCAGATGGATGTTATTGTTTTCTTATAATATAAGGCATAAATTTATGTTCATTTAGAATATCCAAACCTGAACGTCTTGAGATTTCAGTCCATAATTTAACAAACTTGCAATTAAGATTTGCAACGACTTCAATATACTACACCTTCTTGAGCACCTTCAATTTTGTAATGTTTTTACGTTGGCTTGTTAAATGATCTACGATTTCCGAGATTTTCTTTTAGTCCAATAAAAATTCTGGGTAGTGATCTGTTTAGCGTGCAATATAAAGTATGTTATTACTTCGATGTAGCGTTTCTGAAGATATAGTACATAAATGATTCTGTAGTATATCTATATATGAGCTGTCAAAACACAAAAATGGAAAAAGTATTTAAGCAACAAAACAGAGCCATCGTATAAAGAATATAAAGAAGAAAGGAAGAGGGAAAACATAGTACAGGAGGCAAAAAGACATCATTGGAGAGCTTAGCGAAAGACATAGAGAAAAACAGCAAAGAAAACATAAAACTCTTGTATGGAGCAGTAAAAACAAGGAAATATGGACAACTAAAACAAGTGAAAAGCAGAGAAGGCAAAATTATTACAAAATATATAGCGATAATGGTTAGATATAAGCAGATTTTTCATTAACTCTTGAGCATAGAAATCACAAACAACCAAGGGCAGGAAAATAAAGAGTACCAAAGTGTGGAGGAGCGAGGGGAGATGAAAGTGGCGAGTGGATGTGGAAGAAGTGAATAGAGCGATTCAAAAGGCGAAGATACGGAAGGCTGCCGGACATAATAAAATATGTGAAAGAGGAACACTAATGTTAATGGACATATATAGGAACGCATGGAGAGATAGAGCAAAATACCAAAGGACTGGCAAACTACCAAAGGCATTACGAATATATAAAAAGGGAGATCGAATGAACTTCCAGAAGTATAGAGGAATAATCATATTACCTACAGCAGGAAAAATATATGAAAGAATACTAGAGGACAGACTGCAAATGGAAGAATCGCAGTGCGGGCTTCGTAAAGGATATAATATCCATAGCCATATCTTTAATATTAAACAAAGAACAGAGAAGACGATGAAACAAGACAGCAAAACATATTTAGCATTTGTGAACCACGAAAAGACCTTCGATCGTATCCCTGCGAAGAAAATCTGGAAAAGTTTAAAGCAAAGAAAAGTGGGCCACAGCCTAATTGAGGCAATACAAAGTATACATAAAAACACAAGAAATTATGTGAGGACGGAAATGATATCGGAGGAATTTACCACGCAAGACGGCCTACGACAAGGATGAGTGCTCAGTCCGATGCTGTTTACTATCTTCATATATGATATAATAATAAAGTGTGTGCAGAGAGTCAAAAAGATATAATATATAGCGTAGGATTTAGGTATATATCACCAGTCTTAGTAGCAGATTGCGCGTTTGCGCACGACCTGGTGATCTTAGCAAATAATGAAAACCAATTAGAAGACAATCTGAAGATATAGAACTAAGCTTTCGAAGTAAAGTAAATACGACAAAGACTATAGTGCTGGTGTTGGTAAAACAAGACTTGGAAGTGACTATAAATGCAGAGGCGGTAGAAAATTTCATTCTAAAACAGGGAGGTAGTGAAGAGAGCGAAAATAACAAGAGAATAGAATATACACCGAAGCTATATCTATCACTCGTTCTAATAACTTGTTTGGCAACGCGATAATGAGTAATAAATAAATAACTCCGAAGACGAAACTGACAGTTTACAAAACCGTAATATGACTATGATCCATAATATGACTATGGTGACTATGAATTCTAGGAGAATGGCGGGCAAACTGCAGGGGATGATGTAATGAAGTTTATGCAGAAAATAAGAGGCGTTACAATAATGGACAAACTGAGGAACGATGAGATAAGGAAACACTTAAATATTACACCACTGAAGACCCTAATCCAACGAAAGCAGCTACGATGGTTTGGATACATCGTTAGAATGGAACACCAAAGAGAAGTTAAAGAAATATGGGATGCAAGAATAACCAACAAGAAAAAAGGGGAAGGCGGGCAAAAAAACATTAATAAAATAAGTGTACCTCCTGGTCCACTATATGTTTCTTTTATTTAGAAAAATGTTGGTTTCGACCACTTTCAACCCAACATGGTATAATATATCACTGAAAAGCATAAAAACCCCTAAGTAAGATTTTTAAAATATATCAAAGTCACTTCATTCCAGTCAAAAATGCTTAAATAATGTTTAAAACCGAACTACGAATTCACTATTGAGTTGCTGTCAAAAGAAGGAGAGCGAAATCAATAATTTCAATTATCTGAAAATCCATTATAAGCTATAAAATTTTTAAGCAAAACTCTATAAAACATATCTACAAAAAATTAAATGGGTAAACAGTGATTAAATTATGTAAAGAGCCTTCGAAAGCTGGCCCGTTTTGTGTTATATATAACAAATTATATTTACTTTAGAAATATTTTTCATACCCTGCAAAAACATGTTCTGTGAAATATTATATGGATTATACGAAAAATGCGTCCATTGTCTAGCGTATGGCTTCGTAATTCCATTATATTAGATTACAGTGTCTGTAATGTCGCGGTACAGTCTACTGTGGATATTCAGTAGTTTCGCGGCCGCGATTGAAACCGCAATTAAAATAAGTGTTTTGGGAAAAGATAAATCTACGGGGTAAGTTTTACAATTGTTAGGTGTTTCTGTTTTGCCACCATATACCGATTAACATACGTTGATATGCCACGTTAAATGGGGTTTGCAACCAAAATATTTAGACACAGTTTTATTAGAATTTAAAGAATGTAAGATTCGCTTTTGATTAAAATCGAAAATATTGTCAAAATGTTTAAATGGGGAAAAGCGAATATTTACATTTATTGATAAATTTTTGTTGTGTCCATAATGATATTTCCTTGTAACCTGAACCTAAAACGAAGTTGCTGTAAACCAAACTTGATGTATTTATTCCAAATAGCGATTACAGCAACTTCGTAACTGCCCTTCCTTCACTTTACACTAACACAAAACAATTAAGTGTTCAATAACAAGGCTTTAAACGCAACGTGCTTATTGCAAAACTTTAACCTTCACTAATAACTTAATAACGTTAACTGACTGATTTAACAGAAAATAAATCATAAGGTACAGAGCGATACATTCAAACCACTTTTTGAAATTATAATTTACCTTTTATTTTTGAATTTGTCGCCCTTTTTTCATGGAGCGTATTAATTGCTTCAGTGCTACGCTTTTGTAAAACGGCTTCTTCGGTTACGTTCAGCTTATGCTTATTTTTCTTCTCTTTCGTTCTCGTCTTCACTCGTTTTAGCTCTTTACACACTTGCTTAATATTTTTTTTATTTTATAATCACCTGATCTGACACTGTACAGAAAAATTGCATGCCCTTTTTACCGGACGGATGTTGGATCTTCTGCAGCAAGTATTTTTCCAAGAAAATAAGTGTATAGAGCTCCCGTTATGTTTATGTTGTGTGATATCTGTGACCATGCATACTTCCTTCAGAAAACAGGTTTTATTACTCAATAGTGTATTATAATGTTTGTCTGAAATAAAACCTGTTTTAAATTCAGTACTTCGTCGTTCACATTTTAAAGAGAAACGACTAGGTACAATAGATGTTCATTGTTTCATTCACACAAAATACTACTCACTAATTCACTAACCACATCATCTTTTTGCTCAAATACTATCTTTGCAGAGAGATTATAAATATTTGAGTAAAAAGAAACAACTTCTTCTATCTGTCTCCCCAATAAAACCTGAATTTGCTGATATCGATTGCTTGTGAGAAAAAAAACTGAGCTTTTTTTGGGATTGCAAACTCCATTTTTCGAGTAGGTTTTACAAAGAAGTTTAAATGTATATATTTGTGCATGAATGGAGTCCGTAGCTATTTTGATGTAGTTGTTTCAATCAATCTTTTGCAGAAAATATTTTTAAAAAAAACAGTACGTGTCAAAGTAGCTACGAACGAATATTTTCAGGGGTACTATTTCTTGGCCTCGGACGCCATATAGCAAAGGCTATATAAAGGTCAGTGCCTTTTTTGCTGCTTTTCTTTCGAAACAGATTATTTTGCTGTTACTACTTAGTGCTAGTTTGGGTATTGTTTTGACCGGATTGCTTAAAAACGGTTAGAACCCGTCGTAGTAGAGCGGAATGCCTATAGCTTTGTCTTATTGTCGGAAAGACATATTTGAAAGCGAATAGGGCTGATGGCATCCCACGTTTTCGTTCCCGTCCTCACACGATCCCTCCATGTACGTTCATTCACCGACACTCGACTTCATACATACATCATCTTGAGAGAGAATGGTGTTATGAAGAACTGTGATTTATTTTCTGGTGTAAATATATTGCGGATATTTTGCACGGAAGCTCCCAAAAAAAATTGACACTATATACATTTTACACGACTATGTCAATCTCACCCCCTTATGTTGCCTGTGTTCAGCCACAGCATCTCCACAAGATGACGACGACTCTCTGGACACTGACGGTTTCCGCGAGGATCAGCTCGAAACTCCCACCCCCGGCGAACATCCCAACGAACCTTCTGTACTTGGGACGTATCGGTCTGAACGTTCACTTGGGGACGTTGAAGTAAACGCCATTCAGTACGATGACATTCGAGATTACTATCAAAATCAGATGAGATTGTTTACCGGAGAACGCAAAAGGCTCGCGTCCACCGAAGATTTAGACGCTGAGGAACCAGAAATTACCGCCTCAGAAAGGCCAGCCGAATTGAAACTGCGTCCTTATCCCTCTCCGGTAGAAAAAGGAGTTAAAGATTCCACGAAGCCGGAAGATTGGGAAAGGAAAGACGCTCGACTGGTGGAAAGGTTGCACGGAGGAGCGGGCAAAGGGAAGATAGACGCATCCGAACAGAAAAGCACCATCACTTTCAAGGATGAGGGCATAACCTTTCAGAGGAAGGCCGAGCTTAGGACCGATGGCGCCACTCGCGATACGGAGTACAAAACCGAAATGATAAAGCTCTCAGGTACCGTTGACAGAGGGGAGGATACCAGACATATAAAATTCTCTCAGACCAAAGAAAGATCTGACCACCCTACGAAATCACAATTTACAACAAGGGGTACTTCTCCTCTAGACAAACCAAGTGCATCGGATTCACTCTCCGAACTGATTCATCCAACGCTCGAACTAGTAATAGGTAGAAAAGAAGTCCACACAAAAGAAGCTACGGCCACGGCAGAAAGCCGCTTAACTTTGTACGGCACCAAAGACGTCGAAATATCAATTCATTCTCAATCGCACATATCCGTTATCACGACTAGGAAAGACAGCTCCGGCTTAGAAACATCCGAGAAAGTTGATGTTGGCATGACCGCCACAGCTGGTACAGGCGATAGTACATCCGAAGATAAAATCAAACACGAGTATATAGTACAACCTGACATTCCAACGAAAAAGAAAGAAGAAACAGTCAATTTCAGCGGCAAAAGAGAGGTCTTCCGTTATGACAGTACAGAAAAAGCTAACGCAGATTCACCGGAAGAGAGTTTATCTCACCACGCCACCGATACCGGTATCTCAATAACCAGAGGTACAACAGATACTATGAGTTCCATCAAAATAATTCCAGGTTTAACTCACGGCCTTCAAACTACAGGCTTTGTTTCCGATATTCAACCGGATGGTGGAGAGGAGGAAGGTGAATTGACAGACGCGGGACTAAGTCCAATTCAAGCCGATGAATTACCCCCAATTATCGATAGTGATATTCAATTCAGTGACATAGCTACAAGTCCTATAGAATTCCCGGAATCGGCTTCTGTTGCGCTATCGCACGTCGATACATCAGAAGCCGGGACGCTTACAGACCAGATCGATACCAAAGATGCTTCTAACAGCCCTATTCGCGTAGAAGATGGCGCGATGGTTATAGAATCCAAACAAGACGAAGACGTACTAACGAAACGACGGGGTTCAGGTGATGTTAAGGCGAAAATCAAACAAATAGAAGAACAAGGTAAGCTTTCTTTTCACCTCGACCACATTCGGCGCAAAAGAGAAATCGTAGACTCAGAGGACGAGCTATCCAGCTTGAAGGAGGAAGAAGTCATGCGTGGATCAACTGAAACCTTAGCCCACATTGAAGACGAACAACTTGACATTCCAGACAAGAAAGATTTTGACAGTGATGTAGAAGATCGTGCAATATCTGAATCAATCAAAACTAAAGAAAAAGTCCATACCACACAGAAGGTCGGTCCTAAAATTGCGCAATTGCAAAAGTTATTCAGCAAATCAGACCAGGAAGAAAGCGATGAAGAATCACCTTATAAACGTGCAAAACCTATACCAGACACCACGTCTGAAGCTATTCTTAAAAAAGATGAGCAGCAAATCACCAAAGAAGACGAAATAGTTAAAGAAGAGGTTAAGGAAGACGTAGAAGTTGAACTGGAATACAAAACTGTGAAAGCGGCCAAACAAATGTTCGAAGAGTTGATTTCGAAATCAGCAGAAGGTACACCTGTCAAGAAATCGAAACCTACGCAAACAAAATATGCTGTTCCATCAGAAGATAAAGTTTCATCGCTTGAAATCGAGGTACCTAAAGATCATGAACCACAGGAATCTTCAACTATACTTTCCGTTGAAGGAGAAGCGACAAATGAGGTGCAAGATGAAAAGCCTGAAAAAATTTGCATTAAAAAGAAAATCGATGAATACACTAAAATCGCCGCCGGTTTATCCAAAGAATCTAAAATCAGGCCAACAAAGATATTAAAAGAAGATATCAAACTTTCTGAACTTAAACAAACAGACGTAAGGAAAGTTCTGTCCGAAATGTTAGAAGCCACGAGACAGATAAAGGCGGATGTTAAGGAAATGAAACCCGATCTAACTCCAACCCCAGAAGGACAACAGATAACAATATTACCGTCAATGTCCACTGACCAACTGAAAGATCTGCAAGTTATCAAAGAAGAACCAAAAGAGGATGCTGTTGCGGACTCAAAAGATATAAAACAAAAAGAAAAAACCGTTCTGGAAGTTGAAGAGAAATTGATACAGTCATTTGAGCCTACTTTAGAAGTTCACGAAATTATTGATATTACCAAAGTTATTCGAAGGCACGATAAAAGTCCCGAACATGAAATTATTGATGAACAAGAATCGGATATTAAGGAATATTCTGAAACTGAAGGAGAAGAAGAAGAGCTTTTCGATGATATCAGTGAAAATATTGAAGTTGAAAAAAAACATTTCGATGAACAACAAATAGAAGCACATGAAAAGCTTCGTGAAATTGAAAAATCTGAAAGACTGACTACTAGTACCAAAATTGGTGTTGATGATCATGAACCAGTAGAACAAGATATGTCTCCTATAAAAGAATCCAAAAAATTAACTCCTGAAGAATTACATGAAGTACAAAAAACAAAATCCCCAGAAGAAGAAACTGCGTCAAGGGAAGGCGCACTACAAAACGACATAATAGCCCTAAAATTACTAGTTGAATCACAAACTTATAAGGAAGAAAAATCTATATCTCCTAAGGAAGAAGATACGAGTATGGAAAAATCAGAAAGCTTCCAATCTTTGAAACACCATGCAGAAGAGAGTATTAAAGGTGATATAATGACATACGCAGAAGTAACTCCTGAACCCATTTGTACAAAAGTGACACTTTCCAAAAGTCCTTCACCAACCAAAATTTCAGCGACATTTGTTGACGCAGAAATTAAAACGACAAGAAAACTGTCGCTTAGTTTACCAACACCTCCACAAAGATCTAAGACACCATCCCCACCAAAGACATACACACCAGAAGAAATACAATGTCGCCTGACTGCACTGGACGATCAAATAATAACCGATTTAAAATCTCATGAAAAGAAATACCAACGCCCTGAAGACATTATTGCCACCATCAAACTTCAACAAGGAATTCCTTGTGAGGAATCTGTTTGTAAAAAGGTAATAATTTCACCAAAGACCTCAGAGCAAGATGTAATTGAAAGCGGAATAAATATACAGAAAATAACTGAGAAACCAACAACTGAACTTATACACGTAGAATCTGAAAAACTACAAGTTGTAATAACACAAGTAAAAAAGGATCAGATAAAAGAGAAAGTTGAAGAGGTGAAACATATAGAAGCCACAAAAATTGAACTACTTGACGAAATTCAGGAAGCAGAATCTCTAAAGGAGGAACCCGTTATAAGCGCTATAATAGCAGATAAATTAGATGCTGCAACCGTAGGAAAAGAATACACAAAACTAGATCATACACCAGAAAAAGCAGTTAAACTTACCACATCTGAACTGAAAAAGGCAATAAAAGTTCTAAAGGAAGAAGTGGTTAAACCTATCAAAGCGATAGTAAAAAAAGAAGCAATATCTCCAACAGAAGAAGTTGTTGAACCAATCATAATTGCAACAAAAAAGGACACAGAGGAAAAAGGAGAAGAAGAATTAATTGAACCTACCAAGGCTGAAGTGGGCAAGCAAGCAATATCCCTCCAGGAGGTAGTTGCTCAACACATCAAAGATGACGTAAGAGAAGCTGCTGACGAAGATGTTAAACCAGCCTCAGCTGAAGTAGAAAAGGCTACAGAATCTCCAAAGGAAGAAACTGGTATTGCACTTTTGAAAAGTGAAGTAGGAACAGAAGTTGAATCTCTAACGGGGAATGTTAGACTTCCCAAGAGTGAATTTCCAAAGGAAGAAACTGTTGGACCTACCAAAGCTGACGTGGAAAAAGGCTCTGAATTACGAAAGGAAGAAGTTCTTAAACCTATCACAGATGAAGTAAAAAAGGGTGTAGAATCCCCAAAGGATGAAACTGTTGTTGCACGCATCGAAGCTGAACTAGAAAGGAAAGCTGAATCTGTGGAGCAAGAAGTTACTGAACTTCTCAAGGCTAAATTAGTAGAGACAGCAGAATTCCTAACGGAGGGAACTGTTGAACCCGCGAAGAGGGAAGCAGAGAGGGAACCTGAACCTGTAAAGGAGGAAGTTGTCACAACTATTACAGCTAAACTACTAGAAGAAAAGGATGCAGAAACTTCAAAGGAAGAAAGTATTATTGCACTTGTCAAAGCTGAAGTAGAAACTGAAGCTGAATCCCCAAAACAAGAAGACGTTGTACATATACCGGAAGCAGATATGGAGTCTAAACCTTTACAGGAAGAGGTTGCAGAAAGGGCAGGAGAATATGCAAAGGAAGATATACAGAATATTAAATCTCAAGTAGATATTGAAGCTGAGTTTCGAGACGAAGATCAAAAAGTGATTGTATTTCTGAAGGCTAAAATAGTAGAGTTAGCGGAATCTCCAAAGAAAGAAATTGTTGAGACCACGAAGATGAACGTAGAAAAGGATTCTGAATCTCCAAAGAAAGAAGTTGTAGAAAGGGAAGCGCAACCTCTAAAGGACGAAGTTAAACCTATCACAGCTGAAGTGGAAAAGGATATAGAGTCTCCAAAGGAAGACGCTGTTGTCTCGGACATAGCTGAACTAGATACGGAAACAGAATCTCTGAAACAAAAAACCGTTTTACATATCACGCTTAAAATAAATATAGATAGAGATTCTTCAGAGGGGACTGTTATTACAGCCATCAAAGCTGAAGTGGACGAGGAAGGAGAACCTCTAGAGCAAGAAGTTCTTGAACCTACTAAAGTAGAAGAGAAAGTAGAATCTCCAAAGGAAGGAACTGTTGGACCTACCAAAGCTGACGTGGAAAAGGACTCTGAATTACTAAAGAAAGGATTTCTTAAACCTATCACAGCTGAAGTAGAAAAGGGTGTAGATTCCCAAAAGGATGAAACTGTTGTTGCGCGCGTCGAAGCTGAACTAGAAAAGAAAGCTGAAGCTGTAAAGCAAGAAGTTACTGAACTTCTCAATGCTGAATTAATAGAGACAGCAGAATTCCCAACGGAAGGAATTGTTGAACCCACGAATGGGGAAGTACAGAAGGAACCTGAACCTCTAAAGGAGGAAGTTGTCACAACTATTACAGCTAAACTACTATTAGAAAAGGATATCGAAACTGAAGCTGCAGTAGAAATTGAAGCTGAATCCCCAAAAGAAGAAGACGTTGTACCCACCACACCGGAAGTAGATATGGAGTCTAAATCTCTACAGGAAGCAGTTACAGAAAGGGAGGGAGAATATATAAAGGAAGAAGTTCTTAAACCTATCACGGCTGAAGTAGAAAAGGGGATAGAATGTGTAACAAATGATGAAACTGTTGTTCCACCAGCGAAAGCTGAAGTAGAATTTCAAACTGAATTTCAATCTGAAGATAAAAAATTTGTTGTATTTCTCAATGCTAAAGTAGTAGATATAGCGGAATCCCCAAAGGGAGAAGTTGTTGAGCCCACGAAGATGAACGTAGAGAAGGATTCTGAATCTCTAAACAAAGAAGTTGTAGAAAGGGAAGCAGAACCTCTAAAGGTCGAAGTTAAACCTATCACAGCTGAAGTGGAAAAGGATACAGAGTCTCCAAAGGAAGAAGCTGTTGTCTCGGACATAGCTGAAGTAGATACGGAAACAGAATCTCTGAAAGAAACAACCGTTATATATATCAGGCTTAAAATAGATATGGATAGAGATTCTTCAGAGGGGGAAACTGTTATTACAGCTACTAAATCTGAAGAGGACGAGGAAGAAGAATCTCTAAAGCAAGAAGTTCTTGAACCTACTAAAGTAGAAGATATAGCAGAATCTCCAACGCAAGAAACTGTTGGACCTACTAAAGGTGAGGTAGAAAAGGACTCTGATTTCCCAAAGGAAGGAGTTGTTAAACCCATCACAGCTGAAGTAGAAAAAGGTGTAGAATCCCCAAAGGATGAAACTATTATTGCACGCATCGAAGGTGAACTAGAAAGGAAAGCTGAAGCTGTAGAGCAAGAAGTTACTGAACTTCTCAAGGCTAAATTAGTAGTCAGAGCAGAATTTCCAACTGAAGAAACTGTTGAACCCACGAAAGAGGAAATAGAGAAGGAACCTGAACCTCTAAAGGAGCAAGTTGTCAAACCTATTACTGCTAAACTACTAGAAGAAAAGGATGCAGAAGCTTCAAAGGAAGAAAGTATTATTGCACTTGTCAAAGCTGAAGTAGAAACTGAAGCTGAATCCCCCAAAGGAGAAGACGTTGTACCTACCACACCGAAAGCAGATATGGAGTCTAAACCTCTACAAGAAGACGTTGCAGAAAGGGAAGGAGATTATGCAAAGGAAGAAGTTGTTAAACCTATCACGGATGAAGTAGAAAAGGGGATAGAATGTGTAACAAAAGATGAAACTGTTGTTGCACCAGTGAAATCTGAAGTAGAAGTTGAAGCTGAATTTCGAGACGAAGAGCAAAAAGTGGTTGTATTTCTGAAGGCTAAAGTAGTAGAGATAGCGGAATCCCCAAAGCAAGAAATTGTTGAGCCCACGAGGACGGACGCAGAAAGGGATTCTGAATCTCTAAAGAAAGAAGTTGTAGAAAGGGAAGCAGAACCTCTAAAGGTCGAAGTTAAACCTATCACAGCTGAAGTGGAAAAGGATACAGAGTCTCCAAAGGAAGACGCTGTTGTTTCCGACATAGCTGAAGTAGATACGGAAACAGAATATCTGAAAGAATCAACCGTTATACACATCAGTCTTAAAATAGACATGGATAGAGATTCTTCAGAGGGCGAAACTGTTGTTACAGCTACCAAATCTGAAGAGGGCAAGGAAGAAGAATCTCTAAAGCTAGAAGTTCTTGAACCTACTAAAGTAGAATATATAGCAGAATCTCCAAAGCAAGAGACCGTTGGACCTACTAAAGCTGAGGTAGAAAAGGACTCTGAATTCCTAAAGGAAGAAGTTATTAAACAGATTACAGCTGAAGTAGAAAAAGGTGTAGAATCCCCAAAGGATGAAACTATTATTGCACGCGTCGAAGGTGAACTAGAAAGGAAAGCTGAAGCTGTAGAGCAAGCAGTTGCTGAACTTCTCAAGGCTAAATTAGTAATCAGAGCAGAATTTCCAACTGAAGAAACTGTTGAACCAACGAAAGAGGAAATAGAGAAGGAACCTGAACCTCTAAAGGAGCAAGTTGTCAAACCTATTACCGCTAAACTACTAGAAGAAAAGGATGCAGAAGCTTCAAAGGAAGAAAGTATTATTGCACTTGTCAAAGCTGAAGTAGAAACTGAAGCTGAATCTCCAAAAGAAGAAGACGTTGTACCCACCACATCGGAAGCAGATATGAAGTATAAACCTAAACAGAAAGATGTTGCAGAAAGAGAAAGAGAATATATAAGGGAAGAAGTTGTTAAACCTATCACGTCTGAAGTAGAAAAGGGGATAGAATGTGTAACAAAAGATGAAACTGTTGTTGCACCAGTGAAGTCAGAAGTAGAAATTGAAGCTGAATATCGGGACGACGATCAAAAAGTGGTTGTATTTCTCAAGGCTAAAGTAGTAGAGATAGCGGAATCCTCAAAGGAAGAAGTTGTTGAGCTTATGAAGATGAACGTAGAGAAGGATTCTGAATATCTACAGAAAGAAGTTGTAGAAAGGGAAGCGCAACCTCTAAAGGACGAAGTTAAACCTATCACAGCTGAAGTGGAAAAGGATATAGAGTCTACAAAGGAAGACGCTGTTATCTCGGATATAGCTGAAGTAGAATCTCTGAAGGAAACAACCGTTATACATATCACGGTTAAAGTAGATATGGATAGAGATACTTCAGAGGGGGAAACTGTTATTACAGCTACCAAATCTGAAGAGGACAAGGAAGAAGAATCTCTAAAGCAGGAAGTTCTTGAACCTACTAAAGTAGAGGATACAGCACAATCCCCAAAGGAAGAAACTGTTGAACCTACTAAGGCTAGCGCAGAAAAGGACTCTGAATTCCTAAAGGAAGACCGCACAGCTGAAGTAGAAAAGGGTGTAGAATCCCCAAAGTATGAATCTGTTGCTGCACGCGTCGAAGCTGAACCAGAAAGGAAATCTGAAGCTGTAGAGCAAGAAGTTACTAAACTTCTCAAGGCTAAATTGGTAGAGACAGCAGAATACCCAACCGAGGGAAGTGTTGAACTCACGAAAGGGGAAGTACAGAGCAAACCTGAACCCTTAAAGGAGGAACTTGTCACAACTATTACAGGTAAACTACTAGTAGAAAAGGATATAGAAACTTCAAAGGAAGAAACTGTTATTGCACTTGTCAAAGCTGAAGTAGAAGCTGAAGCTGAAACGCCAAACGAAGAAGACGTTATACCCACTACACCGGCAGTAGATAAGGAATCTAAATCTCTACAGGAAGAAGTTGCAAAAAGGGAAGGAAAATATATAAAGGACGCAGTTGTTAAACCTATCACGGCTGAAGTAGAAAAGGATATAGAATGTGTAACAAAGGATGAAACTGTTGTTTCACAAGTGAAACCTGAAGTAGAAATGAAAGCTGAACTTCTAGAGCAAAAAGTTGCTGTACGTATCAAGGCTAAAGTAGTAGAGATAGCGGTTTCCTCAAAGGAAGTCGTTGAGCCCACGAAGGTGGACGTAGAAAAGGATTCTGAATCTCTAAAGAAAGAAGTTGTAGGAACGGAAGCAACGGAACCTCTAAAGGTGGAAGTTAAACCTATCACAGCGGAAATAGAAAAGGATGTAGAGTCTCCAAAGGAAGACGCTATTGTCTCAGGCATACCTGAAGTAGATACGGGAGCAGAATCTCTGAAGCAAACCGCCGCCATATATGTCTCGGTTAAAGTAGAAATGGATTCTTCACAGGGGGAAACTGTTATTACACCTACCAAAGTTCAAGTGGACGAGGAAGAACATTCTCGAAAGCAAGAAGTTCTTGAACCTACGAAAAGACGAGTAGAAGGGACAGCAGAATCTCCAAAGGAAGAAGCTGTTGAATCTACCGCTGAGGTGGAAAAGAAATCGGAACGAACGGAAACCGCTGTTGCTACACCTGTGAAAGCTGATGTAGAAACGGAAAGAGATTCTCTAAAGGAATTTGCAGAAGGTGAAGCTGAAATTCCAAAGCAAGAAGTTGTTACACCTTCTAAGGCTGAAGTAGATCGGGCAGCAGTATTCCCAAAGATAGAAGATGGTGAAAAAGAAGATGGTCTAAAGGAAGAACTTATAGAAATTGAAGGAGAGTATCTAAAGAAAGAGGTTGTTAAATCTATCACAGCTGAAAGAGAAAAGGGTGTAGATCCCCGAAAGGAAGAAACTGTTGTTACATCTATCAAAGCTGACGTAGAAAGTGTATCTGAGTCTCCAAAGGAAAACGCTGTTGAACTCACCAAAGCTGAGCTAGAAAAGGAATCTGAATCTCTAAAGACAGAAGTTATTAAACCTATCACAGTTGAAGTAGAAAAGGATGTAGAATCTCTAAAGGAAGCAGCTGTTGTTACACCTGTTAAAGCTGAATTAAAATCGGAATCAGATGCTGTAAAGAAAGAAGTTGTAAAAAGAAAAGCTAAAATTCTAAAACAAGAAGTTGTCACACCTTCCAAGGCTTATGTAGAAGGGTCAGCACAGGAAGAAGCAGGCGAACCCACCGAATTACCAATGAAAGACGCTGCCGAACCCACGAAACTAGAAGAATATAAGAAATCTAAACCTCTAAAGGAAGCATTTCTCAAATCTACCACATCTGAACGAGAAAAATATATAGGATCTCCAGAGGAAGAAACTGTTGTTGCACTTGTCCAAGCTGAAATAGAAACGGAAGCAGAATCTCTAAAGGAAGAACGCGCAGAAAAAGAAGCTGAAGCTATAAAGGACAAAATTGGTAAAGCTATCACTATTGAACAATCACCAAAAGACGACGCTACCGAACCCACTAAAAGAGAAGTGGAGAAAGAATCTAAACCTCTAAAGGAAGTATGTGTCAAACCTATCACAACTGAACTAGAAAAAGATATAGGGTTTCCAAAGAAAGAAGCTGTTGTTTCACCTGTCCCAGCTGAAATAGAAAGAAAAGGTCCTCCGAAGGGAAAAGTTATAGATCAGGAAGTAGAATTTCCAAAGAACGAAATCGCGGAAAGAGAAACCGATGCACTAAAGGACGAAGCTGTTAAAGATATCTCTCTTCAAGAATCACCAAAAGAGGCCGCTGCCGAAACCACGAAAGGGGAAGTAGATAAGGAACCTAAACCTCCCAAGGAAATATTTGACAAACCTATCACACCTGAACTAGAAAAGGATATAGGATCTCCAAAGAAAGAAACTGTTGTTGCACCTGTCCCAGCTGAAATAGAAACGGAAGCAATTTCTGTAATTGCAGGAGTTGTAGAACCTGAAGCAGAATCTCTAAAGGAAGAAGGCGCAGAAAGAGATGCTGAAGCTATAAAGGACAAAGTTGGTAAAGTTATCACTATTGAAAAACCACCCAAAGAAGACGCTGCCGAACCCACTAAAAGGGAAGTGGAGGAGGAATCTAAACCTCTAAAGGAAGTAGTTGTCAAACTTATCACAACTGAAGTAGAAAAAGATATAGGGTTTCCAAAAGAAGAGGCTGTTGTTGCACCTGTCCCAGCTGAAGTAGAAACAAAAGCAGGTTTTCCGAAGGGAGAAGTTGTAGAACAGGAAGTAGAATCTCCAAAGGAAGAAAGCGCGGAAAGAGAAACCGATGCACTAAGGGACGAAGCTGTTAAAGCTATCTCTCTTCAAGAATCACCAAAAGAGGCCGCTGCCGAAACCACGAAAGGGGAAGTAGATGACGTATCTAAACCTCCCAAGGAAATATTTGACAAACCTATCACACCTGAACTAGAAAAGGATATAGGATCTCCAAAGAAAGATACTGTTGTTTCACCTGTCCCAGCTGAAATAGAAACGGAAGCAATTTCTCTAATGGAAGGAGTTTTAGAACCGGAAGCAGAATCTCTAAAGGAAGAAGGCGAAGAAAGAGATGCTGAAGCTATAAGGGACAAAGTTGGTAAAGTTATCACTACTGAAAAATCACCAAAAGAAGACGCTGCCGAACCCACTAAAAGGGAAGTGGAGGAGGAATCTAAATCTCTAAAGGAAGTAGTTGTCAAACTTATCACAACTGAAGTAGAAAAAGATATAGGGTTTCCAAAAGAAGAGGCTGTTGTTGCACCTGTCCCAGCTGAAGTAGAAACAAAAGCAGGTTT
>JAWQRJ010000149.1:0-26402 GCA_033557515.1 Diorygopyx duplodentatus
CAATCCAGTATTTACAAGAGTTTTATGACCATTGATTAATTAGCCGAAATACAGCAAACCCATGGCCACCGAGATCTTGCGACCTAACCCCACTTGATTTTTTCTTATGACCCCATCTTAAAAACAGTATTTTCAAAACTCCCATTAATAATTTGCAAGAGCTTACCGAACGAATCACTACCAAATGTGAAGAAATAAACAATTTTCCAAAACAGTTGCAACATGTGATAGTCGGGGTTAAGCGTAAAACTCAACTGTGCGTTCAGGAAGGTGGCGGTCATTTCCAGCACTTATTATGAATTATTTAACCGCTGTTCAATGATCATCGTAAATTAAACAACTAAATATTCTCATTATAAAAGTTGTCTTATATGTATTCTTTGTAGGTTAGGTTTTCTTTCTGACATTCACAAGTGACAGCAAATTGCGAAGACATGCGAGACAGATGTTTGAATTTCAGCGCCAACTACAAATGGAAATTTATTATTCCACACGTTATTGTTACATCTTTGAATTCCTCGTTGAATTTGTGGTCAATTTTATTAAACACATAATTGACCAAAATCGCATCGTTTAGCAGTTACTCGATTTACTTTGCAAAAAAGACATTTGCTTAATGCAGGTCATAAGCCTGGCGTCTATATTAAGCTAACCTACTTTTTAGGAAACCGACATAAACAGACGCTATTATACCTTACGACTCTAAAACACAAATAATACTACAAATTGCACTCTGCAAAATAAAAGTTGTCCAATCCAGAGATAATTACAAAAATTCAAAGAAAACTTAATCTAACGATCAGCACGACGCTAAATTTACAAAACATAACATAACAAACAATACGGATAATAAATATACAAAACTCACATACCAAGGTTAAATCTACCATAGATTCCAGAAATTATTACTGGTAATACGCTGAAAAAATGGCGTTTATTCATTAGAATGCTAAACATGTGAAGCCACTTGCATAGGTGAAACTGGAAGAAAACTAGGTACAAGAATCAAAGAACATAAGCACAATATCAACTTAGCCATCGGTAGACATTTCCTCACATATACACACGAATTTGATTAGGACAAAAATGCTAAAATACTACACTACACTTATAAACAAAGGTGTACAAACTTGAATATATGAGGCATTTGAAATACACAAGTTCAGAAGCACAAGATAAGACGTAACGAACACACAAACTTAACAAAACCCCTTTATATAGTTTTTTTAAAACCCATACACTTTATCAACTCTTACCCAAATGTACACATTAAATATAAAAAATAATAATAAAATAAAAAATACAACGAAATAATAATAAATTAACAGATCTTCACCATAATTCAAATTCATAAAAATTACCTCCCAAAACCGGTTCAATCCACGTAGAGAGGAACAATGTTTTGGTAGCGCCATAGTGTGGTGAAATGTAAAATTAACAGACCCAGCTAGTTCCGTTCGGCCAGCACACTATAGCTCCCTATGCCCGCAACCTAGCCATAATAAGCAGACTCATTTTTTATATCTTCGAAATGATTCTCAATCGATTTCCCACCGGTAAAACACACAAAAAAACTTGTGAAAAACTTAGTGAAACTCGAGACATATCTCAATCGATTCCTGGCACCGGATTATTGTAGTCTTGCATATATCGGCCGGCAACTTAAAGCCGTCTTCCAGATCTGGGAAATACATACACACATACATACAAGATAAGCGCGGTTAATAGTATAGGATAAACGATGACAGAACAGAGCCTGTTTGCAGAATGCAGACTTTTACTTTAAATTACGCGACATTGCTGTTGATGTGTTTGCTAGAGATATTATGCAGCGCTATAGAAAAGTTTTTAGTTAAACAAGTTTTTAGGACGATCTTAAAGAAAATTATGTTCCCGATTTTTTTAATATTGCTAGAAAGGAAGATTGTAATTCCAGAATAGCGTGATTTTTTATCGAAAAAAGAATTCTCGTGCTGCAATAGTTTCAATTTTATTCGATGTCCCGCATTGTAAGCATGGCAAAAAAATATTACTAGTCTTTTTTTATGAATATATATATGAGAAGTTTATAAATATATACCGATAGTAATGTTGGAATTCTGTCACAAGATGTTTGCCGACAAGATTGTTGATGCTCTAGGTTGAAAATTAGGCGAATTACCCCAATATATAATACCACAATTTAGTACTGAGTAAACCACTGCATAATAAATAGATAAAAGCATAACACTCTTTAAGACGAAAAATAACATAAAATGCTTTATGTAACTTACAGCGGATCGCATCCTCATTATCATACTATGGTAAACGCCTGCCAATTGTGACACCAAACATATAAAGAGTATCAGAACCAGTTATTTCAAAATTATTACCACTTATTACAGGATTAATCGTTTTTTATGTAAGTTAGTAAATTCTATTAGAATCGTTTTAGACATGTTAATTATTACACTATATCAGTTGCACCATTGCAGAAACAAATTTATTACAATATTTATTTTGAGGAACGTATCATTAGGATTAATATCTGAAACAATAATGGTCATCAGCAATTGCCATCAGCATAGATAAAGATTTCTCCATCTTTTATGTGATCGGGTAGGTTGTATATATATATATATATATATATATATATATACATATATAAAGAAATATTGGATGACCGAGCACATTGCCTTTGGGAGTTCCTATTGTTTGATCTGATCGGCCAGAAAAAGTTTTATTTACCTTTACATAAAATACTCTTTTACAAAGATAATAGCAAATAAGTTTACTTATTGGGTCTCGTATCTATATGGGTCTCGTATCTCTAAGCTGCATAGTTTAGTGGAAACAAAATCAGTTCTAAATGTATCAAATGCCTATCGAAAATCGAAAAATATACTAAATACTGTTTCATTATTATCCAATTTCGAGTTTAGGTGCTGGATCATGTCTATAGCTACTGTTTCAGTAAAAATAAATTGGGTCTAAAACCGTACTGCTGCGACGTTAACAGCGAGAATCCCATAAATTAATAATAAATTAAGTACCCATAAATTTTCTTTGAAATGATATTTTCGATTATTTTTGAAATTGCAATAGATATGTAATTATTAATATCAGTTTAATCGCATCTTTTCTAGATATGATTAATCACTGGCCGTCTTAATTTATCTGGAAAAATACCCGTTATGACACAATCATTAGTTAGTCCCCAATCATTAGTTAGTTTTGCTAACTCAGTTTTTGTACGCAGTACTCTATGAGCTTAACTGAAATTTCATTAATAGCGACTGATTTTTGTTTTTAAGGCCAAAAACGACTTCAACGACATCAGAATTGCAAAAAGACTATGAACATAGTTCAAAAAAACAATGAATCAGATGTAAATTTAGTACTTGTTGTATGCATATTAGAGATATTGCCACCAAATGCATAGGAAAATTGGATATTTCTTATTACTCAATATTGTATTTTTTACATTTAGACATTTCATTTTACATGATTTAGTGTTACTTTTATTGACTGGAGCGTTAACTAGTTTCCAAAAAGTTCTGGATTTATTGGTTGAAATTAAGAGTTTATGTTCAGCAAATTTCTTTTTTTATTTCTTATGTTCTTATGTTTACTAAGTTACTGTTAAATTTCTTTCTCAACCGGGTCATATTTTTAGTGTTTCTAATTTGGCTATTAACGTTGAAAAAAATTTGATTTTAGTTTCACTTGGTGGTAACACTCTTCTTGTTTGATGAGAAAAACATAAAACAAAACATTAGAAAATAATTATACTCTCAAATCTACTCATAGCAAAATCGTTCTAAATTCACAAAAAGTTGGTTATTTCTGTTTCTTTCCACATAGTATTTATAGTACTTATTCGTAAATTAGAAGTAATACTACTTAAAGAGTAATTCGTAAATTACAAGTACTTGAAGAGTAACAACCGAAAGAGGTAAGAGCATCCAATAATAACTTCCTCTCTAATGTATTACTGTTGTAATTAATATTTAAATGACCCAAGAGAAACAAGTGTTCAAATTTTGTGAAATAAATTGAAGGAGTTGAGATAATTTTGCTAAGAATACATCAACATTGCTCTTCATATTAATGGATCTGCATAATGCAACAACAGCCACTTTGCACAAACTGGCGGCATTACTGAAAATCGTTCAGCGAGTTCACAGATATCATTCTGGAACAATTCGTGTGTCAAATTGTTTGCACCTTTATCAAAACAGCTTAAAAATGTGTGCATTTTGGAATTAAATTCATAAATGATTCAGTAGTAGTCTTACGTTCCTAGTGCGGCAGGTATAGTTATATAACATTACAGTTAATATGATTGTCAATTTTTTTCAAGATTTATGTCAAGAACAATCCTGCTGTTTAACATATCATTTGCTTAAATCACGACTTATTTCATCAGCATCGTGTAAAACATTTGAAAATGTAGCACTATGTTTATAAAAAGTTGTTACTTCGAAATTGTTAGCTAAATTACGAGATAGGATTTGAGTGGCACCCATGACTGTCACTCGAAACCATCACACGAGATTTCCTCACATTTAGAGAGGTCGCATCAGTAGACATGGACTCTGCAGGCTCTTTTGGATTTACAGACGAATCATCCAAGGATGACACGATGGCTTCTGTGGTATTACGGTCACCAGAAACTTTCGCTAATTTTACTTTCCTACTCATATTTGCGTTCTGCACTGTGCAATAGTTAATAAGCTGTTTTACTGTATTAGAAAGCTGTTTAGTTAAAAAAATAGTTTTTCTTCCATTTCTTTTATATTGTTTATTAAATCTAAGATTTTCCTTTTTCTTCTTTTCTAGTTTGTGCGTCTTCCTTATTTTTGGTGTTTGAGTACTTATCACAGTAGTAACGCTACTGGACGGTTCATCAAGTTCACCGTCACCGTTGTCATTCTGGTTGATGCCATTGACAAATTGTAGTGCTGACGCCTCTTTTAGTTTTCCTCGCAATTCAAGTTTTGTTCCGCAGGTATCGACATCAAGTTTGGTAAGCCAATGTGTCAACTGGAAAAGTTTGGGAGACTCCACCAACTCCACTCAGAGACCTCTCTTATTCCATAGTCCAAAATGCGGGCGGTAACTATATTTGTTCAAGTTTCGAAGTGTGTCACTGAATCAAAAATGATAACAAAGAATGGATTTGTGGATTTACAAAGAAAATCAACAATTTAGTACACAGTGAGAAACTACGAGGGATGATCAATAAATAAGGTTACAAAATCCCTATGTTTCACTGCAGATTTTGTAACCTTACTTTTTGATCGACCCTAGTATATGAACTGTATCCATTATTTTATTCATTTTAGACCAACATTACCATGGCACACAAGGGATAGCCATATTTCCTAATCAGTAGTAATGACCAACTGGAAACATCTTGCTTTATTATGACAAAGACATTTAAACTTAGACCTGTTGTATTATCCATTGAAAATCTCTAAGTGAAAAGGATGAAAGAGCTTTTCTCTTATACCGAAGGTTATTAAATTGAGCTGCCGAGCGGGATTTGATAGACGGTCCGATCGGAATATATAGACGTTAGAGCGTTGATTGTGGGCACGTGCAGATGTCGCCTCTTGTTAAAACGGCCGGCATTTTTTCTTAGGCCGCTGGCAGTTTAATTAGTCGGTCAACGGAAAACACAGGGCGGGCTAAATGGGCCGGGGCCCCGCTCGATCTGGCCCGTTTTCCCCCGGGGTTGTGCCTGACTGGCTTTTACAACGGCCCTAAATGAAGTGGACACCGACCTCTTCATTATCTCAACACAGAGCGGCACCGGACCCGGGGCTCCGCGGGTGCCGCGTTTGCCGCACGCGCCGCTGGGGGGCGGAACTAGGGCGATGGTGGCGCCGCCGCCGCCGCGCTGTTCGTTATTTACTTGGTTATTTTAGAATCGCGACCGGCCGACAATGCGCATTGTTTTATTAACAAGTGCGCCCCAGTGGCCGGCAGTGTCATAATCGAAATTAATAGGGAATCCTCAATGGGCCCGATGGTGATTTAAATTCTAGTTTATTAACTTTATATTGAAAATTCTACAATGGTCCGCCACAATGTGATTTATACGCCCAGTGCCGTATAGCGACACCACCGGTCCGACTACCGGACTGGTAGTTGGGCAAAAATTGATTTGACCATTACCCGATCCACCATTCACCATTAATAGCTTTTTAATTATTTTTGATCAACACACAAAAACACCACTTCTTCAACTGATTTTTTTAGAAATGAGCTTGACATTTTAAAGCATTTTATGCCTTGAAATGTGTAATGCATATTTAGTAAATACATTGACTTCCCATTGATCCTTTCTTACTACTGCAAATTTTCAAGGTTACAGACCTGCGGTTTCGCAGAAAATACTATTAAATCTGAAAATAAAACAAAACCAGAGAAAAGAACCAACGCATGCTGATAGTCAATTAGCTCGTAAGCATAATATAGATTCGCATTATCGTAATTCTGTGTATAACTAAACGAAACGGTTCGAATTCATTCAATACGTTCGATGCCCCCAAGTGTGCGGTTACATTGAGTTTTTCAATACAATTTTTTGCGGTTTTTCAAACGCTCATAAAATTATAAATCGCATTTAGTGAAAGTCGAGACCTACCCCAATGCATTCCTCGTACCTTAATCTCCATATCCTGCAAATATCAACCAACCTTGTGTGGCGTTTAAAAACCCGTCCTATGGACAAATAAATAAATAAATATGATGACCAGTTAAATGAATCTTAAATATAAATTAGCGAGTATTACATTTCATTGTCAATAAAACCTCGAAGGGTAAGATTTAGATTATAATACATGGCTAGTAAGAATATTTTTTGTTTCTTAATAAAGAATAATTTTGTACTTCAAAATTATTCATTTAATCTATTCATTTCAATGTGAATAGAAATATATAATATAGAGTCATTTTTTTAATTTTGCCTTTATTTGTACCTTTACTGATGAGGTGTAACTCCTAATTACAATACTATCTTCACTTCTTATTAAAAAATAAATTTCTTGCAAGGCTTAAATTTTAAATACCAGTTCCATGGTTTTCCGTGGAACTTTCTTAGTTTCTCTCTACCAGTCAAAAATTTTATTTTTATTCTTATAACACTCTGAAATATTGGCCAACACTAGATCTTTGCAAAAATTTGTATCTTTTTCCTTACACCTGCAAATTACTTGCTTATTCATTTTATGTTTTAGACAGTTTCTGACCTTTTATTCTCATATTGAAAATTTTGTTTCATCCGTTTTTACTGCTCAAGATATGGGCGGCATTTTTTAGCAGAATTTCTTCGTCTCACACTATTTTCTTACCTTATACAGTGTTTATCAGTGTTTTCCTTCGATCCAAATAAAACTAAAAATGTTAAACTATTATCTTAAAAACTTACTATAGCAGATAGATAATAATGACAGATACATTAATAAATACATTGTTTCTATTACATATCACCAATACCTCGAATGGCACACGAATGTTGTGAATAAAGGCAAATCTGTCATTTTTCGTTTTTTTTAAATTTTGCACATTATGTAGGAACGATGCGAACAAATTAGCCCAATCGAACGATATATTTGGCTGCATTCTTAATTTTGTATGATATTTCGTGTTTCGTATATTGTATTCGGGATGTCCCACCTCAATATCCGCCCTCCGATACTTTAATATCTCCGTTACTAAAAGAGATATTATATAAGCGATGTTGTCTTCTTTTATCAGTAGCTTCATTTCCATTACACATTAGTTTATTGTATTACATGACCTACTAGATATTTAATTCAAAATGCAAATTTACTTCCGCAAACATTCATACCCAATCGGTCAACTAGTAAATTTTAATAATTTAAAATCTACCTAAAAACCCTATAAAAATCTAAAATCAAACTGTTTTGAAGATATCCGTTTTTATCAAACATGCTGTTGCAATAATCGGTTTTCATTACACAAATATCGTTTGTTTTGTGACAATTTTAAATAAAAACATTATAGGCAGTTTCAAATAAAAGTTGCATGGTTTCAGTCTTTCTCTCTTCTAGAAGTATTTACATATAAACGGGGTGTCTCGTATATTATATATTACCCATACTTAGAAAAAAAGAAAAAGAAATGCAATTTTTTTTAAAAAATTGAAAGAAAATATCAGTGGGGTTATAATCAGCAAACAATATTTAATAAAGCAAAAATTGTTATTATTTTTTTAAACGGAAAAACTATATAAAAGATACAATTATTAACTTCACTTTTTTTAAAATTTAAAGTACTTATTCAAAATTTATTTATTTAAATGATTGTCAACATAAACTGCCGTGGTGTAAGTTAATTTGCACCAAACGGGCCATTTCTTACCTTATTGATTGGTGGATTCATGGTCCGGGTACAGGTTTACCCACGGGTCCCCCATCCACTTCCATCTTTTCGAAGACCCCTTCCTTCTCGCTGCTGGAAAAAGGTGGTTCCGGTAGAGGTACCTTTGGAGGTTCCTCACCAGGTTTCTTCTCCTTGTCATCCATTTTTTTGGATTTGGTAAAGGGCATGAAAACAACTCTCGTAAACTTGACGTTGTGTTGGTGGTTTCGTTGCCAATTTGGTCCCAGGAGATTTGGTCCACGATCACAATCAATTGTTGCCCTTTCGTATCCTCCATTCTGTCAACTACTCTCCAGTTTTTGGTATTTAACGCATTCTGCTTTCAATCCTTCCGGAGATTATTACTTCCCTTGTCTCTATCAGTCCCGGAACCGAAACAAGCCAGTGTTCTGATTGGTTTCGGAAGGTTCACCCCATGTCCAATTTAAATTTGCTCTTCTTTCTTGGCAGCTAAAAAAGCTTAGGTTAACTTACTGTCAACAAAGCGACAAAGCATCGTTTACACTGAATGATATTTCACTAATTCCTATTTACACAAATTAATCAATGGTACGTTCATAAACATACGATAGGTAATATAGTTTTTAAAACTAATATAGTTTTTAAATTGCATAATAACTATACGCTGCATTCTTTAAAACATGGCGTTTTCGGGAGAGACAAAAACGTTACAATATAATTTCGGTCATGTAGGTTAGGTTGCGTAAGCATAAGTGTACCATAACCGACCGTATAAGTGGTTTCTTTTAACTTTCAATCAAGTGTATGGCGTTTTTATTACACAAGTTAACACTAAAATCGTCATCCTTTTTCAGAAGGTATGTATATGTTGCTACCTCGGAAAATCCGCACAAAGCTTGGATTTTCCGATACCAGACACTCAATATTATATTACTGACGTCATTGTTACTTTGGAATGCTAAAACAATACCAAATGGATAAAGTAAAACAAAAAGTTTATTGTTTGAACAAAACTTAACTTATAGCGCTTAATAGGAAGAAAACAACGTTTCTTTAAAGTTAAAACAATTATTTTAAACTTGGAACTAACTTCATGACATATTATGAATTTATTATTTCAATTGTTACGATTAAATTAGTGATAATCGCATTATTATTTTTATAGTTATAAAAGTTTAATTAAATTTATTCAGATTTGTGAAAACCAAATTTTAATTTATTAAACATAATATTATGTTACTGACGTCATTGTTACTTTGGAATGCTAAAACAACACCAAATGGATAAAATAAAACAAAGAAAAATGTTATTTTATAAGTTTATTGCTTGAACAAAACTCAACTTATAGCGCTTACTAAGAAGAAAACAACGTTTCTTTAAAGTTGAAACAATTATTTTAAACTTAGAACTAACTTCATCACATATTGTGAATTTATTATTTCAATTGTTACGATTAAATTAGTGATAATCGCATTATTATTTTTATAGTTATAAAAGTTTAATTAAATTTATTCTGATTTATGAAAACCAAATTTTAATTTATGAAACTTAATATTATGTTACTGACGTCATTGTTACTTTGGAATGCTAAAACAACACCAAATGGATAAAATGAAACAAAGAAAAATGTTATTTTATAAGTTTATTGTTTGAACAAAACTCAACTTATAGCGCTTAATAAGAAGAAAACAACGTGTCTTTAAAGTTAAAACAATTATTTTAAACTTAGAACTAACTTTATGACATATTATGAATTTATTATTTCAATTATTACGATTAAATAGTGATAATCGCATTATTATTTTTATAGTTATAAATAATTAAATAACTTTATATCATTATTTTTATTAGGCTAATAATAACAATAATAATAATACGACAATGTTATATGGCAAGACAATAAATAATACCATTAGAAGCATGTATTTTCCATATTGTGTTCAATATTTTTTGTGATTTTCTTTACTGTTCTTGTTCTGACCTGTCTGCTAAACACTTTTTTCTAACGCTTTCCATCTGAACTCTTTTCGTCATAACCGTGAACTATTGCATTTTAAAACTTCAAATCTTCAAATAATGCAGATTATTTATAGTATTCTTGGTTCACATAAATTTAGATAGAACTTTCAAAAGAAAAGAACATCATATCGATAAAAAGAGAACGTGAGATTAGAGAAAATATGGACATACCCCACTCTTCTTTATACACTATTCACCAAAAATTCTTTGGATGTAAAAATTAAGGCTATTCTCGGTTTCAGTTTCAAATCCCAAATTAATTTTCTCTTTCTTCTTAAACAGTCATTAGAAATTACAATTTAAAAAAAATATGACTAAAATCTTCCACGTTTAGTTTTAAAAACGAACATTACACAATTAATTAATTGGCATTTTTTTCTAGAGTTACACAATTTTACAGAAATTAATGTTTATAAATTGGTGTAAGTGAAAATAAGCTACTTTGAAAACTTACAGAACCAAGCAAAAACAATTTTCAAGGTTATTTGAAATTAATTATATCGTTGGAATTAAATACAGTTAAGCAGCTTGAGGGTTGGGGTTGGTGCTTTTAGATTAGTTGTCAACATGATATTTTATACTAAAAGTCGTACAGTGAATATGACATTTAATTTTCGATTTTTTCATATCCTCAAATTTATTCAAAATTTACTAATTGACCTATTAGACATAATGTTTATCGTTAACCGAGTTATTAGGGGTAAGATAAGAGATATAAGAAAAGTAACCAACATCAAGCTTCTTTCAACCCGTGTATGGTGTATTATGCACAGATAACTGCTCTTAAAATATTTGCAAATTATTTTATAATGAAATTTTATGTTTGAAATGCGATATCATTTTGTTTGATGGCAATTCAACCAGAGATCTTTGTAAGAATTTTTTGCCTATTCGAAATCTCTTATTTTTGTGAAATATTTGTTTCTACTTAAACTATATTACTATTACTACTAACTATTGTTCGAAATCTAATACCGTCTTATTCATCTAAATGATATTTTAGTGTTTTTTTCCGTTATCTCACAGAGCCATGTTTTTCTTGTGTGTAAGAAAAAATGCCTCTAGCTACGATTAATAAACACAATAAACCGATAAAAGTATCCGACAATTATCGTCTGGTACTCAGACTGCATATCAAAATTTAAAAAGACATTCATTATCCTACTTATTAATTTTATAAATATTTAGGTATTTTAAATTGATAAATCATTACTAATATAGTTGTTGACCAGAATAAGTAGCTGTTATCTAGTCTAAATTATACCCTTATACCCTATTCACACTTAAGACAATTATGTAAGAATAGACAATAATGTTCGTCTTTCGGAAATGGAATGCGAAATGTACTTTTCGCACATCAGTATATACCGAAGAATGTACTATGGAATAGAATTAACTGAAAAATTATCTATTATTTATCTAATTTGTCTATTATATATAATAGTAATATTAATTATATTTTATTACGTTATGTACTCGTATGAATGTCAAATACTATTCAATACTAAAGCAAACCCTCTACCCCACTGCAGTAACGCTTTGTACTTCAATATTTATTATTTTCGTATTAAATTGTTAACCTTGACTACAAACGCTTTGCCAATACCTCCCCATTCATCTCACCACATAAATCTCGACGCCCGGGACACGGGTTGCATTGTTGCGAATTCCCGATTAGGTTTACTTAAGCACGGTGGAAGAGCAAGAGGCCGCCTGCACTTCACCTTCGGGGAGTTTCAGCCTCCCCTCGGCGCAGAAGCGCGGAATGGTCAACACTAGCATAACAATACTTGACTTCAATATAACTCCAGTCGATTTATTTCAAATGTACCCTCCATTCTCCCCACGGACCAGTCAATATAATCGCAATAACACAGCCCCAACGAACTGCCACCGTGGACCCTTCCGTTACTGCAAATGGGTAGTCGAAAATTTCGTTGGCCCACTCTGGATATTTATCCGGAAACAGAAATTCCATGTGGGGACGTCGTTGGTGTTTTATTGAAGCGATTTCTTTTTATGATCAGGAATGTTTTAATAGTTGGGATTAATGTAAATTTGGTGGTTAACTTTTATGGAAAGTAATGTTATAAAATAATGGACAATAGAATAAGAAGCACCATTGAAATAAATTGAAATCAAAAATGAGCTTTGTAGATAATATACAACGTTCACCGTTCACTTAACATATTAACCACATTACCACACGTGTACAGATGTTGCAAATTCTTAACGAATCCAGAAATAGATGGCAGAAGTTTGCTCGTAAACGTTCACCTATATATTCTAAAGAAGCGAACTCGTTAATGCAGACTCCAAGCGCAAAAACTCCACAGCATGGAAACAATTTCCTATGCGCAGTTACGGGCAATCACAACGGAATTTGCGGAATGAAGCTCCCCGGCAGACAGCGTGCGTTTATGTACGCGTATAAAGATACCAACACCGGATAATATGTCTCTGGAGTGTCTCAAATTATGGGTACTTAATCGACGTAACTGAAATTAATATGATAGAGCGGATCTCTAAAAAGCGGATAATGTCGTCGCACTTGCGAATAAATTGATCTATGATCACAGCACGTAAATTCATTATTGGGTGATCCTGTAAGCAATTTATGGTTACTTAGTAGTCTAGCATACTTACAAGTATTAAAGGCCGAGTGGACATCTTTAGATCGGAAATGATGTTGTTGACTAATTATCTAAAAGATTAATGAAGCAATCACTATGACCAGTTTTTTTTTAACTTAAAATAAACATGTACAGTTTATCAACTTGCGTATAGAAACTGAAATTATTTTGTAATATTACTCCACAGTTCTGCTTCACTTCCTGCAATGTTACATAGCGTACTTTCTTTTGTATAGACCAGGTCTATATATTGAACAAAAAAAGCGATCGCCTCCGCTTTCTACCGTTACCAAGTAGTTTATATGCACATTTCACTAGTGAAAGCAATTAACGAAAACAAAAAATCCTCGCCGGAATTTGCATTTATGTCATGCGACCGCCTCCTACCATTCTTCTCATGCACATATCTTATTTTGAATAATTGCAATGCGAATCCTACGATTGCTACAAGTATAAAATGCACTATTATTTTATGATTATCTAGACAAACAGAATGCAAAGGGATTAAGTTAGTTGAGACTGTTATTACTAAGAGAGTTCCCCAGAGCTATCTTATTTTTTGATCACTGTTATTTATTAATTATATTTCTAATCTTGGGTTGAATTTTCAAATAAACATTACTTGAAAATAATTCGTACAAAGTTGATATTTTGTGTACTATATTCCATGACAAAAAGAAGGAGCATTACATTCTCTACCAATTTCATTCGTGCAAGTTTTTTCTAAACCCATTACTAAACGCGCTACAGCTCACTGAAAATGACACTTTTTTCCAACTTTGTGGAAAATCAGAAAAATCAACTTTTGACTGCATTTTTCCTTCATTTTACTCTCTTTAAGGTAACTTCTTTATACTATAGGTGATTGCAAGATGTCAATAATGATTCATTGCAACGGTAACATTGTAAAAAAGACATTGTGAAAAATTGTTTGTTTACAACTTACAGAGAGAATATTAATAGCAGGTATTTACACGTATGTAAGTAAAACTTATGTACAGTAACATTGTTATTATACAGCAGCTTGAGGAGCAGACGAGCATTTTGCTTGTTCTTCAACAGCCTTGATCTTCATTGAGTCTGTTGTGCCATCATCTACTTGGTTATCAAAGTTATCGTCGCTGTTGGTTTGGTCGATGGTATCCCAGACATCAGCTTCATCATCTTCTTCTTTTGGGAAAATAATATCATATGCATTTTCCCAGTTGTCCCCGTTAGAGTTTTTGCAAATTGCTGAGCACATCAGGCCTGATTTTTGACATGAACATGCTCTGCTGCAACCCTTCTTACACCTGCATGAAACCGTATTCAGAGATGAGAACCCACCCCCATCCTTCAGGAGGGATGTTTCCCAGCCAAGCTTGCACCTGATGGTAACAACGTAGGAAATAATACTGTGCAGCCTCTTCCCTTGGTGGCAGCCTTGCAAGATGAACTTTGCTTTTTGTGGCAGACTTAGCAAATATTTGGAATCTCAAGGTTCCAGATATTCAAGGTTCAATGTCTGTGGGGGGCATGTGCATCCACTGTACAGTGCGATAACGAAAGTTTCCCCAGCCTTGTTTATTTCTTGACGAGTAGCCGCTGGTTTCTAGCTGCTGATTGCATGAGTCAACAATGTTGTTTTTATATTTGTATGATATGGTTGAAAACCACTTGGTTTCAATGTTACCTCTTCCTGGTTTTTGGTAAAACAGATTTTTGTGTTCGTGTCCAAAGACCGTCATAATCACGAGAAGGTGAAGAAATGGCTGAGGTTACAATCATGATATCAGCGTCTTCTTCTGCTTGGTCACCTCGAATTTTGCAATTTTGAAATTCTGTTTTAAGCAGCGAAATGAAGCGGTTCTTGTTTCTATCACTGGCCAGAAATTTGTCCTGAAGGATTCTGTTTATCATATATGCTACAACTACGACTTCAGTGGAAATGTGCGTTCTAGACCGACGAACTCTTTCACCGCTTTTTGTTCCAATCTGTTCTCTCTCAGATGGATACCCATCGAACACAACCGCAACTTGTGATCCAAAATTTTTCTGATAGTAAGGAACATAACTTTTGGCAATAGATTTGAAGGAAACATTTGGAGGCCAAGTTACTTTGTGAAGAAGGTACCCTCCGTCAACAACAAAAAATCTATCCTTTCCGATCAGCTCTAGGTTGTTTAATGGGATGAATGCACTGCACAACCAGGATTTTGTACCTTTTCTCATCCCTTCTTCGGAGACAGAGACATTGGATAGGGAGCAGGTTCATATGTTTGTAGACTCATCACGTCTTCATCATTCTGCTTCATTAAACAAACCCTTTGGGAGGAAGTCAATGGATGAACAGCAGTAACTTTAACGTTACCGAACCTTAAACTGCTGACAACAGAAGCCAAAGTTTATCTTCTTTCTTGAATTTCACACCCTTGAAATCATCTCCAACAATTCTTTTGACTCCTGCTTGTCCTATCTCTCCAGCCAAATAGGAGTTAACGTCAGCCCCTCCAACAATCCCACTACTGATGGACATTATGCAATCGCTTATGCAAAACTTCTGGCATCCACGTGATGATCAGAAGTTTCATAGCCAACTTCACAGTATGCCTCTGTTTCATCGCATATGTTTTGACCTGCTTTGGCCTGCATTCCTTTTACTATTTCCGGCCTCCCTTCCTTCCTACCTGCCCTTCCACCTTCTCCTCTTGAAAGTTTCCCTCCCTCGCACTTATTTATTCATCAATTGATACACTTCGTTTCCAGAAGAAATAACAAAAAGAGTTTTTGCGGGATAGGAGGCGAAAAACAGCCCACTTTCTGTCAAGTTCGAAAAAAGTGTCATTTTCAGAAAGCTGTAGCTCACTTAGTAATGGGTTTAGAAAAAAATTGCTCGAATGAAATTTGTAGAGAATTTGATGCTCTTTCTTTTTGTCATTAATGACTTATAAGCAACAAAATAATAAAGCGCCGTAAATTTTGTGTTTTTTTTGCTCCACAAACTTTAGTCTTGATATGTTTTGTTGGAAAACGATTAATTCATGTTATTAGCATCGACATAAACAGTTTAAAAACATCAAATCTTCTAGCAGACCTTTTGCATCTATCGGCTCAATTTTCTTACTATTGGACTGGACTAATACGGCTATTGCCTAATACGTATAATACGAATAGGGTCAGGGATAGATGAGAAATAAATAACAAAAGAGGGTGTGGTATTAATAGTCTCTCCAAATAGGCTGATAGATATAGAAAAAGAGAAACATGTAATAATAATAATACGTTTATTGTCATTAATAAAATAGTATATACACTATCCAATGATTTAAACATAAAAAAATTACACATTCGATCGATCTCTATCAATTAACTTTCAAAACCTATAGAATTCACATTCAAGAGAGATATTCTATACCAATTACAACTCTGAAAATCCAACAATGTAATCAAATGTGTGGAAAGATCTGACCATAATAGAATTTGAAGCATTCCTAGGGATACTAATTACATCTGATGTTCGTCATTCCAACAGTGAACGTACTGGGTAGTAACTTTTGAACATATAGAGGTAGAGGTTTGAATTTTTGGTGCTACAAAATCTTTTGAGCTAAAAGCTACTTACCCCACCCTCATGGAAGGGGGTGTGGGGTTACCAATAAATCTCAAATAGAACATGTGGTCGATTGGGGGCTCATTTGAAACGTATTTTGCATACAAATGTACCCTGAAGATTTTAGGTGGCTATGGCATGCCAATCCAAAGTTATGGCCATGAAAACAAAAATTTTCGGTTCCATATATGGTGTGTATATGGTTGCGTCTAATAACTTCTGAATGGATAGAGGCAAAGGGTTGAAATTTTTGTATATTTGATGGTGTCATAAAAGCAATGTTCTGGACTAAAAAGTACTAACTCTCTACGTCCATGGGGCATAGTGGTGGGGTGATTTCAAAATCTCAAATGGAAGGAGTCTATTGGGAGCTCATTAAAAAGGTATTTTGGTATGGTGTCTTCAAAATACGATGGCGGTGGTGTAATACACTGTCCTAAGCTAGTTACCTAAAATACTTCATTTGAACTAATTTGAAATAGTGCTTCTAATCACATTCCTAATTTTCACTTTCTTAAACCACGTCACACGCTCACACAAAGGTTAAGAAGTATGATGTAGTCATCAAGACCATTTTATCAGAGCACTTTTAATGTACCTTGGGGCACCTCTCTTCTCCCACAAGGATCTAATGGAGTGATGTTATGAAGTATTGCCTCCATTGCTCCGACTATGCAAATATGGAGTATTAAAAAGGAATAAAAAGAAACGAAAAAGTAGATGACTAGAAAAACCTAAAAGAAATGTAGGGTTCAAAATAATGCCCATAAAAAAGCAAGAAGAAGCCGCACATAAAAGAGCCATAAAAGAACAACGATAATATCTCCTCCTATCTACGTCTTATTTTGAATAATTGAATCGCCCCCTTCATCCGTACTCCCGTTTCGGTTCCCTGGCATCACGGTGCATTCGGGAACAATAATTGGCTGGGGGATTATTTTGGAGCATTGTCCGGTAATGGCGCTTTGGTCTTGAGCGGTTTACTTCACAATAAGGTTCGCAATGGGTAACTTTCGGCCGGAACTCCAACGTTTCCGGAACTCCCGAGCGCGGGCCCGAGTGTCGCTCCCCGAAATGGATACGGACAATAAGCAATTGTTGGACTATGGAAACTGAGCCCGAAACAATTAACTGTGTGAGATTTCAGTTCGTGCGCATTCGCGGAATTCTGTTCTGGCGTGTATAGAGGACATAAATGAATCTTCTTTTGATTATGATCAAAATAATGATCAATGCACAAATGAAACCAAAATTGCAAATAAATATGAAAATTTTACTGATTTCTATCAAATTTCTATGTCTGTGAAATGATCAAAACATAGAACCTAGGAAAAACATATCGATCATAATCGACCAACTGGTTTCTAACGTAAACTTCGAAATTTTAAATTTCAAAGGTAGAGTTTCCGATTAGTACCCAGCAATGGCTGTATATTTTAATTCTATCAATTAATTCACTATAGAAGGTTAAGAGATAAAGAACGTTCTGGATAATGGAGATTTCTCCTAGCATAAGCTGGTAATCCATAGAAATTTTGCTCATTTACTCTTATGGCTTAAATAACATTTTAAGCCATTAAATTTTTCTAATTACAGATCCATTAAAATCGTTCCTGCACTATTTTGGTAACTGTCCAGTTAGGGGGGGTTGATTTTTGTACAGTTTTACTATTTAGTTAGAGACGTGACTTAGACATAATCAAAATCAAATTTGACAAATTAAACCAAATTTCCTATAATGGAATAATAGAATAAGCATGCAGCTCATCGTCATGGTAGTAACTTCGATGGTACGACTTCAACGTACTGTGCTGTGATTGATTCTCGGTTAGGAAATGATACTTTCCTCGTGAAATCATTTGGTTTCCCTCTCTTTTTTTTTGTTTAAAAACGTCCACTTAATGTACTGTGATGGTTCCACAGCTTTCAAGATTTCCCTCCTCAGTACCCTTCCTCGTCCCTCTCCCATCCCTCCATCCCTTCCTCTCCACTCAACGTGAGTGAAACACGGTGGTGGCAAATTATCGGTGTCCGAGGCGTATCCGGCTGATTACGTAGGGGGTTTCGCGGTCGCGTAGCAACGCGTGATGTCCTCATAATCCGCCATCGCGGCGATTGGTCGGTGGCGGCGTCGGTGGGAAGGAGACCGACAGAGACGGGCAGATCCGCCGCCGGACGGTTTCACGGTGACGTGATTTCCACGGAACGGCATCAGACGATGATAACTTGTGGATTCGGAAAGAGTCAGGCAGTAGAATGCGCCGTTTGATTCATTTTTTTTTAAGTTGTGCCAACAGGAGAAGTTGACATGACCCATATCAGTTGACGTATAAAAGTACCCTTGGTATTGATTATAGAAAACGAATATTATTTTTTGGGTGTAATTTCTTCTCGATGTGCCTCTTAACTGGTTCTGTCTTTTTGCTATAAGTAGATGCAATGGTGGTTGAAATCTTCTTGCCACAATCTTTTCATGATATCTAGATGACTGGATCTCTTAACTTTATGGTCTATTTTATTAAACATACATATGTCCAAAGTCGCACCGTTTAGAAATTATTCCCTAAATATCGGGGGTTAGGAGAGAGAAAGTCCTGTGAGTGATCCACACCAGTTGAGTTATTGTGTGATTTTAGTGTTCTAGTGAAATATTACTCCTATCATTCATGAATTTTTTATACTTAATTTTGTTTATATTGTTTATAGTTAATCAATATTCATTTATTCATATTGATTAACTATTTTGGCGACTGGCTGTGTAGGTTTGCGGACAATGTTAATTCTAAGTTTTATGTGTGGAGTACTGTTTTCTAATGAAATGTCCAAAAATTCTAGTTTCTTATTCTCTTCTATTTCTCATGTAGGCCAGAAATATATTGTTTTTTACTTTCTCTTATATAAAGAGAAAATAATGCATTCGGTCAAATATTTCGATGGTGAGATTTTGATATATCTTGACGAATTATGGTATTCTAGGATTAATGGTATCATTTTTGGCAATTGGTCTATCCGTCTGTCCGTTCATGAGTCTGTGGTTATTATATTTTTGGGATCCTTATGGAATTTATGGTCTATTTTATTAAATATACTCCTCAACACCATAAAGGTAGAAGAGGATGGATTAAGAAGAAGATTTATTAAAGATAGATTTGACCAAAGTAGCAACCTTTAAGAGTTATTCTACATTTAATCAAATATCTGGTGTGAAACACTTACACTAATCCCCCCGACCTTTTTGTAAAAAATGTTCAATACTTCCTAAATGGTGCGACTTTAGCTAAATGTATGGTTAATAAAATCCATAAATTCGACAAGGAATTAAACAAGGCCTTCTGTTTATAAAACTGAAGTTGCATAGCGTCTAGGAGAATATATGAAAATACTTCCGGTAGAAAATAGAACTGATACAATAAAAAAATTATTTGAAACTTTTTCCCTAAAATGATTAGAAATAGGAGAAGTGTTAGTCACAGACTAACAGACGAACGAATAGACAGACAGAAAGATGAATGGATCAACTTCCAAAAACGTTATCATTACCCTTAGAATAAATAACCTATTTCGCCAAGATATATCAAAATCTCACCATCAAAATATTGGACACAATGCATCTAGTAGATCTTGTCATTGTCACATAAGGATGAGGATGAGAGGTATAAAGCTGGAATCCCAAATTGTTTGACTTGTTTAGTTGTCGTCGTCGTTGTCACTTTTCTCTCATGAAGATGTGAAGGGAGATTCTAAATCCATTTGAACATCCGTAGTGGTGATTCTAATATATCCATACTTAGAAAAAGGAAAAAGAAATGACAAAAATGAAAAAAAAAATGGAAAGAAAATATCATTGGGGTTGTAATCGGCAAAAATTATCTTTAAAAAAATACTATACAGGATAGTTCAAATTCATTTCTTAATTCTGATAGTGAGGATAACTGTAAAATGTTTACATTTAACAGTTTTATAAGCTTATTCACAGTTTGTTGATATACGGTTCATACTCCTCCGCTTTATCCCTCCAGTAGTCTAAACAGTGGGATGGTATAAGGATGATTCCAAGTTATTATGTCAAAAGCGTCTATGTCAAAAGTTCTTCCCCTTCACCTTCTTGCTCATTGATATGCAATCCACACTTCCCCTTCTTTTCGAGTAGTTTGAATAGCGAGATGGTATAAGGGTGTTTCTAATTTGTATACGTTACCCTCCTAGGGCGAAGGAGTATATTCCTAAAGATAATTATCAACATAAACTGCCGCGGTGTATGTTAATTTGCACCAGACGGACCATTTCTTACCTTACGGATTGGTGGATTGATGGCCCGGGCATAGGTTCACTCACGGGTCCCTCGTCCACTTTCATCTTTTCGAAGACCCCTTCCTTCTCACTGCTGGAAAAAGGTCTCAAAATATTTGCAATCTACAAACTTGGGTTTGTAGCAACGATATCTTACTCGACTATTGTGCAACGATATCTCACTAATTCCTGTTTACACAAATTAATCAATGACACGCTCATAAACATACGGTAGGTAATATGGTTTTTAAAACCATTTTTAAATTGCATAATAACTATACACTGCATTCTTTAAAATGTTTTCGAGAGAAAAATAAAACATTAAAATATAATTTCGTTCGTGCAAGTTGGTTTACTTAAGTTTAAGTGTAGCATAGTCGACCGTATAAGTAGTTTATTTTAGCTTGCAATGAAGTTTTTGGCGTTTTTATGGAATTTATGGTCGACAACACCTCTTCGTCGGGTTATTCCATATTCAATACACACGCATAACGATCAGTAGGTCGCGTAATCGTATGCGACTCGATAACGGTAGAGGGCACACGTAAGCGTAGCGGGTCAGATGTGGGCGGCGGCATTGGGCCGCAAGCAGTAAGTATTGCATCAATCAAATTTGAGCAGATATTTGTCACTGGCGTGCACGCATGCATTAAGCTCGGGGGCGGATCACATTTCACAGCATGTTGCTAATGTGCGGCTACTGGACCGTAAGGCCCTCACAATGGCCGCTAACTTAGTGATTTGCCGTCGGTCATCCCATCCCGTAACATCATTGTGCGGTGATTAATTAGCGCTTCGATTATGACTATGCATCGCGCGATTCAACCGGCCGACCTGTGATATCCAGGCAGTGTCGCCCGAGCATCCGCGTGCCAGGCCCCCGAATGCCTCCCCCCAATCCGCCTCCTCTCCTCCTCGCCCCACTAAGATAATAGAGCCGATCGTTGGTTGATGATTTATGTACGTCCTTTGGTTTCAGATGAGAACAGAGATCTCAACGGTCACCAGGACGACGATGTTAAGAGACAGAGGACGCAGTACAATGGAGATCAATTATACTCAAATGTAAGTAAACTATGTAAGTGTTTGGAATATGGAAGTAGTATGGGCAGTGGACATATACAATAATCCTATTTGCACGAAAAATAGCTGAAGTTTCGTAGAGAAGTTATCAAACCAATTCAAAAAGACAAAACATGATTTGTCACTTTTCATATTTTAATACTGGCAGCGCCATCGCGCGGTCAACGGTCAAATTATGGTTCCCGTCTTCGACATCAAAAAATACATGCAAGCATACAAGTATAGCTCGTTTAATAGTAATAGGTGCAAACGAGAATACCAAAATATCTCAGAATGTTCAGCGTACATCCAAATGCACATTTCTTCTTACATCATCTTTCTTTTACATACAGCATTCAACAACCATAATGACATTTCAGGGACAAATTTAAAAAAATACCTCTAAAGTATAAAAACTCAGCAAAAGCTTTCAAGTAGTGCAATGTAGTAAGTACACCATCACCATTTAACAAAATAAATACCCACATTAAACTAAACTGTACAGCTTTCATCTAGCCGGCTTCCTGTGCAAAATTGAAAGGTGCCACTTCTTAGATGATTTCTTATATTAGTTCTGTCAATTTTAAAACTTCAAATTGGAAAGTTTTATGATATCCCATTCTAAAGTCTTATAACGAGTCCTTCCGAAGATGTCTGGGTAGAGATGCCATTGACAGGATTGAAACTACAAAAACATTGTTTTAATCTTTTTAGGGCATATCAATAACTAAAGTAAATTGATTTCTAAGGCCACATATTATTAATAACATATAATGATTAAAATTTGTAGTTTAAAACTTAAAACTGTAAAAATTTTCTTAAACTCTTAAACAACTGATTTAATGTATCCCCAAAAGAAAAACTACACTGTGTTCAAGTTTTGACTGCGAAAATGGCTGGCATGGAAAATGGTCTGGCGCACCATCTTGTATGAATTACATATCTTGCCTTAAAATTAACAGTAAATCTTCTAAAAGATCAAAAGTCCTTTTTAGGTATTATGACAAAAGTAGGTATAATTCCCTCATCTAAAAAACTCCTAGCTAACCAATTTTCGTATCTATGGTACAAAACGTTTGGAAGTTATTGAGGAAAATTAAATATTGACTTTTACCCCTCTATCTCCTCCACTACCAACTTTTGGATTAACATTTAGTTTAACATTTAGTTAAATCGAAATATTTTTATGCGAGGAATTAACAGTTGCACTTAAGGTTCACCCTGCGTAACTTATTAGATTGGTAGATAATTGAAGGATCTGTCCACCGACGTTTCACAAAACATTTTCTACAATTTGAAGTTGCAATCAAAATTGATAGTCCGGACCGTCATTTAGGAAGATTTACAGTTTTCTATTTTACAGAAACCAGATAAAAGCTCTCTTTTGATTCAGATACTGCAAAATATTTAATAATCCCAATAAGATAGTATAAAATGTTATGCAAACCAGCAGCTTTGATAAATTTTTTGCAAATTTTAATTACGGAATTAGACTAACTTTACAAAAAAATATATTGTGGACTTCTCAGAAACTGGTTCGCTTGATCGGAAAAGCAAAATTTGCCGACTGTTTTACAAATCTGTTCTTGTTCTCTATTGTACTTTGATGGATGTGACGGATTGTACTTAGTGAATTCTGTAGAATCCCTGATGAAACACCAGAAGTTGATAGTTCAGTTTCATGCTTAAATTAAAATACGTATTTATGCAATATTACAAAGTTTAGACACTTTTGTGTGTATGAGGGGGAAGGGGGGTCACTAAACAGATGCATTGCTTTATTTTATTGCCTCAGAGAGGTTGACAGACGTAATAACGTCCAGTTTATGTAGCCTGTCTTCCTTATAAAATACTGGACTTTCGTTTTGCACAATATTTCCAATTGAATAGCTTCATAAAATGATTGCCATATTAATTTTCTTCCCAGTTTTCCACCAAATTATAACATCATATTTGACGTTCTACAAATTTTTGCAACAGATTAAAAAATTCTTAATGTTTTGGCCCATTTGTTTTTGTAAAATCTGTGAAAACATCTTATGTTAATTGTGGGGGGCTGTAGACGCCGGGAATTTTTTCGAATTGTTGTTTTATATTTTTACCATCGTGTCATTGACATTCCACATATTTTTGCAACGCATACAAAATATTTTCAAGGTTTTAGCTCATTTTTTAGCTCAGGTTTTATTTTAGCAAAACCGTTAAAAAGGTTTTTAATATTCGTGGAGTAGATACACATCTACCTTCGTATGTAATGTTTTTTTGAAGATATTACAATAAAAAAATTTATAATCAAACGAGTAATTATTTCTATCGTTTCGTTAAAACTTCGCTATAGAAATAATTACTCATGATAAAATGAGATATAAAAATAATCACACTTATACAATATATAATTGTAACGTAATTAACAATTATAATTTATTAATATCACAAAAACAATCATTGTTTTTTTTAATACTGCAGTTTTCTTATCTGATCGCTCAATATACAGGTTGTCTACCGTAGACAGTCCATTAGAAATATATGGGGAACGGATAAAGAAGTCTAAACATTTGAATTTGAATATGGTAGGAATAGAACTAGAAGATAAAAATATTTTCGATAAGTTCCGGTTATACCGGAAGTAGACAAGAGCTTTGTTAATTTAAATGGAATTGCCAGGTCTAAAGTTAATCGTTTTCGGGATATTGAATTTTTTCGCAAAAATTATGCAACCGCAGCAACATTTTGAAAAATCGAATTTTCATGATTATACTTACGCGATAATGTTCATATTTCAGTAACCATTAGTTAAGACATTGAACTTTTCACAAGTACACCCGGCGGTATATTCTTACGTACGTTCTTTACAAAATTGAATTTTGAAATAAGAAAACTTTAAATGATAAAAAGTAATTTTTTTTAATGGCGTCTACCAATTATTTTTATCCTATCGAATGTAAAATTAAATTCCTCGTTGAACGGTATAAGGTTTCTCTATACTTAAAATGTATCCTTTTCCGATTATTTAAGGTTTTTCGAGCTTTTGCTGCACACAATACATTCATTTGTTGTAAATTGGGTTGCCTTCCAATTAGTTAGCAATTTTGACGTTTGTGTAACTTAGGTTGGTTGATTTTATATTTAGGGTGAAAAACTAATGCAGGTATCATTTGGAAATTGAGTTATCAAAATATTTCACATGTTTAGTTTTTGACAATGTTGAAAAATCCTTACTGTGTTCTAAAATGGCAACTAATAATTACTCCAATGTTGAATATATCAATTTAGTATTCAACAATATTATTCATGGTCGATGCCAACAAATCGTAAGTACAACGTGCAATCAAAAATGTTCAAATCGTTCTCCATTTCGAGAATTCTTTATTCGATTCCAGAGACAGTTGCATTTCGAATTTGAATGGGATCTAATGCATCAAAAGCACCTCAAACTCGATTTTCCAATTCTTCTCGGGTGTTCACCGGGGTAGAATACAGCGCTTTTGATGTGGCGCCGTAGATATTAAATTTAGACCTGAAAAAAAAAATTGGGGCCAATCATTTTAAATTAACAAAGCTATTGTCCGAACCGCCAGCTTATTGAAATTATTTTTATCTTTTAGATCTCTTCCTGTCATATTCAAATCCAAATTTTCAAACTTCTATCTTTATCCGTTCCCCATATATTTCTAATGAACGGCGTACAGTAGGAAAAAATGTAGGGGATACATTAAGACGACAAGTAGAGTCCAAAAGTCCTACACTATTTATTCCTTACTTGTATACTGTCCGAACAAAAGAGTGTTAAGGTTTTTTTTAATTTTCACCATCATATTTGACGTTCTACAGATTTTTGTAACAGATAAAAATATTCTCAAGGTTTTGGCCCAATTATTTTTGTAAAATCTGTTAAAATATTTTATTTTAATTGTGGGGGCAGTAGATACACATCTACCATAGTATGTAATATTTTTGTTGAAACCATTGCAGTACAATTTTTTTTAAATAAATCATTATTTATTAAAACATGTTTAATTTTTATTAATAATGACAACATTTTGTAATCAAATTTTTTTAAGGTTGAAAGAAAAATTTCGTTCAAAAATTTTTGCGTTTTCATACTTTCGTTAAAACTCCATGATAGAAGTAATATTAGCTTGTAACATAGTGGACAACTACAATTCATGCATATCACAAAAACTAACATTGTTTTTTAGAAAAAATACTTTAGACAACGCAGAAACATATTTCTGATCTGGTAGCTCAATATATGTACATGTAATGTCTTCTTTGACGAATTATTTTGTCATTTAAGAGGGTTGAATAAAACCGCATAAAAAAATTATGATTTTATCCTAAAAGATCTTATTATGCGTTGTTGTAGGCTTTCGCGGCCGGTGTTCATATCCTTTGGCTTTCCGGTGATCGCCGCGTCTGTGAAGCAACTCTCCGTTGACGTTTCGCCGTTCATT
>JAWQRJ010000150.1:0-26367 GCA_033557515.1 Diorygopyx duplodentatus
TATATATATGTATATATATATATATATATATATATATATATATGTATATCTAATGTCGAATTAATAAAAAATATTTCCAAGTGGACATTTGAAAAATTATGATAATCTGAGAATAAAAATTAATCGTAAAAATACATCGTTATGTGGGAAGAGACAAATATTAAGCACACAGAAAACCAAAATCGAAAAGGAGAATGAAGAAAGGTAGAGCAAAATAGAAAGAAGGTTGAAGTCAGATTGATAATAAACCAGAAGAAAGATGTGAAATGAAAGAAAAGAAGTAGGAAAAAAGAGTAGAGAGCAGAAAAGAATGAAAGAAATGGAAGAAGAAATATGAAGATGGAAGCAGAAAGAAAGAAGAAGGAGGAAAAGTAGGCGCAGCCTTTGGGCTGGATTTGGTTCGGTTTGGATTGAATTTGGTTGGATTCGGTTTAGATTAAATTATATTAGATTCGGTTCGGTTTGGTCTCGATTGGACTATTGGTTGTTTTTGGATAAAATTTGGTTAGGCTTACTTCTTAGTTCGGGTTGGGTTTGGATCTGATTTGGATCGGTTCGGATGCGTTGTGTTTGGATTTTTTCATCAATCAGCTCTATATGGATAATGGAGGGACCCATCCATACAGAGTTGATGAATAAAAAATGCAAATATCTAACTTCTTAAAGTTCTCTATCTAACTTTATAAAAATAATATAGCCTCTGCAATGGTGATATCGTCTAGATAATATTTCGGAAATAATAAAATAAAATAGCTGTAAAGGGCTGTAACTATTTAACTAAGAAGTAATCCAGCCTATGAAAAAAAATATCATCATCACCATCAACAACAACAACAAAATCAGCGGAAATAAAAATGCTCCCCCCTGTCCCCACCATGCGCAAAGGATACTGGAACTTTAATTAATTATTATTATTATTATCATTCGTCTAGGTAAATACAGAAATCAATTAAATCAAATAAATAAGGAGCGTCAGAAAAGTACCAGATCTAAAAAAACTAGTACATTTCATAAATACCCCCATTTTGGGTATTTACTTGAAGCAGGGGTAAATACTTACGTAAATACCCATTTTTAAATACCCTATCCAGTGGGCATTTCCCCGTCCCACATCACTATACATGCATAGTTTTATAAGAGGGTTTCCGCAATTTTCATTAACGTGTTGGAATGAAACCGTATTGTAGGAAACCGTGTTCTAAGAAGGTTACAGTAGGACAGAGTTGGCTGTGCGTACCTACCCTCAGTGGTATATTTCTCTCGGGCCGCTATCACGGGAGGCGTTCGAAAAATTACGGCGAACGGGGGCCGACCAACAAATCAATCAATAACGCGGCCGACCAAGATATTGCTTTATCCTTGCCGGCGCGGACGCGAGGGTCGCGGGGGGCAGGAAGGGGGGCGCGGGACCGCCGATCGTGTCCCGAGGCGCGGTCCGTCTGCCAGGTTAATAAGCATGTGCGGGATGCCGTCTCTTCTCGACGGAGCGCCCGCGGCCCTCAACTTCTTGTACGGGAGGATCAGATTTTCGCCGGCCGTCCTTAAGATATTAATAAAATATCCTGTGGTGTGGACCGCGACCGCCTCTGCGCATCGCGCGCAGATCTGCCGGCCAGATAATAATTTTTACTACGAAACGTGGACGCGATGACGCCGAAACGCCAAAGAATGGTTTACGTCCAAGCATTCCACGTAATATACATTAACCATTTATTTAAGAAGATGCTATTTTACCACCGAAATTAAGCAATAAAACCTATAAGCTTCAAGGCATTGATACTTTAAAACTCAGAGGAGTATTTTCTACAGGAGAATTCGTTCGTTTCAACAACAAATTGTACTATGTTCAAAACCGTTTCCTAAAACCGTAAATAATACACTAACGAATCAACACCGACTATGATAAAATTAAAACGAAAAGCTTGGGAGTCTTCGTGACACAGTCTGTCACTACACCAAAGACAAAGGGCCAACACGACCGTTCCGCAGAAACCGCCCGGTCCGGCGTGCTTCGAGCGCTTCAATTCGGACGTGGACTAATGATATCTGGATATGTAAATAAATATCCGCGTAACCCGGAGTCCGGTCGGCGGCGACTCGGCGCGAAGTGATGTTTAATGTAGCAGTTGATTTGTGATGCAGATGCGGCCGTCCGCGGTCCCGTGAACTTCTTGAGGTTAGCCCCGGAGCCGTCCGTACTCCGGAGCGACGCGACGCCGCAAGAAGTACGGATAATCTACTTACTTATTAGGCTTATCTAGTTACTTATTCGGTACCTGCGGGAGCCGATAGGTGGCCATTATATCTTGCGGAGTCGATCGTAAACTGCAGGCGGAATTTTGTTAATAATATATCACAATAACATACCATACTATTATAGTATTCTTAACCAAAATTTACTGAAACATTGAGAATAAATTGCATTTTAAAAATGCTGAGGCAGCTGTGCGAAAGTCGCAGGGAATTTCGATGGCCAGGAAATGGCTGCAATTTGCAGCAAAGGCAATTTATATTGTACAAAATGTTAAAAATAGAAAACAAGTTGCTCTTTCTTCTGTTTTTCTTCCACTCAGTGATATAAAATTAATACCGTGTAGTGCAGTGGTTCTCAACCGCTGGTCCGCGGAAAAATTGGACCGGTCCTCGGAGATTTTTATCTGCCCGCGTTAAAAAAATTTCTTATTCAAAAAATAATGATAATAAAATTTTAGGATCTAGGAACCATAATTTTGTCTTCGAAGATTGGCAACACTTGAGTGTGGTCACATTTCAGCCCATAAGCCATGAAGTTTTTGTAAATGATGCTATGAAATCATCAAAAATGTTGCAACATTTGAAGTCTAAACATTCCGAGCTGGAAAATAAACCGTGTGCATATTTTGAGCGTAAAAAGCAACAATTAGGATTACAAACAGAAGCATTTAAACAAAGCTTTGTTAAGAATAAGTCACTACAACAAAAGGTTAGAACCTATTTTTGGTTGCATAAAGTAAATAATAATATTATTGATATATTTAATAATTATTTTGATTTTCTTAATTCGCAACAAGATTTAAAGTTATCAAAATTAAATATAATCATTGGTAACACTTACAATCTTTAAATAATAGTTTCGAAAGATATTTCCCATCTGAAAAACGACGTGTGAAAGGAATTTGTGAATAACAAATCGTTTCAAAACGTATGATAGTAGTAAATTAAATTTCTCCCCTCGACATTACTTACAGATACTATGTTAAAAAGTAGTTTTTCAATAATGTTTACACATAAATTTTGGTTCAAAATGAAAAATGAATATCCACCTCTCTACGAGAAAGCAATGAAAATGTTATTCCCCTTCGCAACAACATATTTATGTGAAGCGGCATTTTCATCTATGACGGCAATAAAAAATAAATTTAGAAACAAAAATTATAGATATTTAATTTTGTAGTAATCAGAGGGCTGATTTTTTTTATTTCGTTTCTATATGCAATGATTTTGTGATCATTTTTTATAATTTTCTGTGATTTTTCTCAAAAGTTTATTTCCTTATATATAATAATTACTTATCCTTACATTAAAATATTGTTGTAATAATAAAAATGTAATGAATATTTATTGTAATGAAATATTATTGCAATAATATAAATGATAATAAAAATGTTACAATTAACTCATGTAGTAGATCTCTTTAATACCTAGTGATGTTTTTTTGTTAAAAAAAAACGACTGGTCTACGAAATTTTTTCACAAAATTTTATCAGTCCGAAGGCCAAAAAAGGTTGATGCTGGTGTAGTGTATCTTTCTGTTACTGTAAAATTTGCGACTTTCTTCTTCATAATTTTCAACTTAAGATACTGTGGCGTCTTGAACTGACATTTTCCACACGTGAAAAAAAAATCAAATTTCATTGATGTGCGTTTTTATCTGTTTGTCATTTAATTAGCTATAATAAGCAAAACTCATTTTTATATCTTAAAACGAGTTTTTTGAAGGTCGGCAGCTACCTCAATCGATTTCCCGAGGGTTAAACACAAAAAAACATTTTGTGTTTTTTAACGCGATGTGTGGTTGCCCTTTTAAAGACTGTTTCGCTTCCCGCCGATAGATCCCGCCACCATTTTATTTATTTACCAAGTTAGTTATTTGAGACTTGAAACCAATTATTATGAACTTATCTCGTCAAGCTCTATAAATACTGAACATATCACTCACACTATTGGTTTTGTTCCCGAGACGACCCGTACAAATATATATTTATATATACACGGGGTCCCAAATTCGATGCCCACCATTGGTATCTTGGAAACGGTAAGAGCTACAGACTCGATTAAACGAAACAATGTGGGGGTGTTTATCCAAGCTGTGCAGACCTTCTTTTCTTCTTCCAAAAAATGCATCGCCTACTAGATATCCTGAAAAAAACTGAAAATCGTCATTTTCTTCAAATGTGAATACTTTCCATATTATTTTTCGTATCAAAAAATTTCGAGAGAAAAAGAAATTGTGTATCAAGGAACAATGAAACATAGCAATTTTTTCCATGGAATGCAACTGCATACATCTTTAAATTGAAGTTCATCTTTAAATGAACGTTGACCATCCGTAGCTCATCAAGAGCTTATGGAAAACAAAAAGGTGTTTTCTTAGAATGAATGGAAGATGAACCATTCATTGTGACAAAAGTATCAATAGCTGCTGTTGATCTGTGTGGGAATTGAATTGAAAGAAAACAGAAAAAATCCGTTTTTTGTTGTAATCTTTATGGAATTAAATATCAATTTAGTAAATCTAAAGGGGGAACAAAAAATATATATAAAAATTTATATAAAAAAGTAAATGTAGTATCTTGGAAACGGTAAGAGCTACAGACTCGGCTAAACGGAACAATATAGGGGTGTTTATCTAAGCTGTGCAGACCTTCTTTTCTTCTTCCAAAAAATGCATCGCCTACTAGATATCCTGAAAAAAATTGAAAATCTTCATTTTCTTCAAATGTGAACACTTTCCATATTATTTTTCGTATCAAAAAATTTCGAGAGAAAAAGTTGTAGATAAAAACTTTCAAAAGTATTTTTTTTAAATGGAAACCATAGTTGATTTTGACATTATTAAATTACTTGATTTTTTCCCTTTCCAACGATATAAGCTTCGAGGTATTTATCTTTCATAGTTTAGGAAATATGAAGAAAAATTATATTCCACACAAATTTTAACCCTATCCATAATTGAAACAAAAGATTGCATATCTGTCAATAATATTGTAAAACCACTCTCGTGTCATAAGTTGTAGTTGCCGTCAATTGTTCATATCCTACATTGATAATAACGTTTTCAAACTATGAAAAAAACGGATATGTTAGTTACTTACAATCGAAATTCACCTGCGGCAGTAAATGAATATTTAAATTTCTACCCCGACAGAAAGCAGCTTCATAGAACTTTGTTTCGCCGACTCGAACAAAATCTACGATAAGCACATACTAAAGCATAAAAGATAATAAATACCAGATATGCAGTCTTTTGTTTTGAAAACAAAACATAGTTCTTAATCATGGATAGTGTGATGTGGGTTAAAATCTGTGTGGAATATGATTTTTCTTCATATCTCCTAAAATATGAAAGATAAATACCCCGATCCTTATATCATTGGAAAAGGAAAAAAATCAAGTAATTTAATAGCGTCAAAACCAACTATGGTTTTCATTTAAAAAAATACATCTTTGGGTCATATTTCGAAACTGGTGCAAGGTAAAAAATATTTTTATAAGCTATCCTACAGATTGTTTTGATGTCTACAATTTTTTCCATCGAAATTTTTTGATCCGGTAAATAATATGGAAAATATTCACATTTGAAGAAAATGACGATTTTCAATTTTTTTAGGATATCTAGTAGGCGATGCATTTTTTTGGAAAACAAAAGAAGGTCTGAACAGCTTAGATAAACACCCGCATATTGTTCTATTTAACGGAGTCTGTAGCTCCTACTGTTTCCAATTTGAAGCCCCGTGGTGTAAAAAAATGTATCTATTTTTTTTGACACCACAGGGCTTCAAATTTGGATGAAAATTTTCATCAGGTCGGAAATTGAAAGTCTGAATTTTTTTCCTGGAAAAACTGTTAGTATTTCCGCAAAACTGTGATACACATCTCACAGCACATGTAATCAGAAATAATAATCAACAAAAAAAAAAAATTCCTTAATTTAAAGCAATGGCATGAAAAACTGACCACGGGGTATTAATTTTTAAAAAATTCGTAAAAATTCGAATATCTCGAAAACCGTGACAGTTTTACTAAATCTATGTTGGACCACTATTAATGGGACATCCTGTCTATAAGATTCGCGCGATTAAGAATAGTGCGATAAAGAATGGCGCGATTAAGAATATAAGATAATTATATTTCTATAATTAAAAGTTAAAAAACAAGCCAGGTGTTGATATTATTTGCTGTATTTTTCGATAACTTGTTTGCTACTAAACTTAAAGAATGCGTTGCATCTTCTCCCCAGTTACCTAACTTATTTGAATCTGAAATACCAAACAAATATTAAGCTTTTAACCTTTGCCATTTTTTGTGACTTATATTTATTGTTAACAATTCTGATAACTCACGGTCGCAGGAGAGAAAACTGGTTAAAAAATTAGTGCCAAAAAATTAAAACTGAATGTCCCTAATATCACCAGTGATATTTCGTACTGAATTGACCCCACCGTATTTTTTAATTTTTTTATCTATTTCTAAAGCGAATAAAAAAGAATATATGCTACTGAAAATTTCAACATCTGCTTTGAAGTTAATAGTGTTTCTTGTTGAATTTAAACGGAACATTTCTAAAAATCATTTGTTGGCCTGGATTTGTTCAATACCTAAAACCTGTACACTGTCAAAATTAATTCTGTGGTCTTTATTTACGAACTACAAAATTTCTCTTCAGAGTTATATTAAGCCATACTTTCCTTTGGAAGTAATGCAGCATTACTAGTAAAATTTTGTTAGATTTTATATCAATCATGTTGGCTTGTTGTACTGTCTTCCTCCATGTTTCCCTATTTGCGGTCTTCTTCCTCCAATCTGTAATCCCACATTCCCTGACGTCACCCTCCACCTCGTCCGTCCATCTCGATCTCGGCCTCCCTCATCTCTTTCTTCCTCCCACTGCGCCCTCCAGAACCGCCTTCACTGCTCTCTCCTTTCCCATTCTTTCTACGTGCCCCGACCATCGCAATCGTTGGCCTTTCACTATTTCCACTATATCTGCTTCCGCGTATAGCTCCTGCAGTTCCCTGTTGTTTCTTCTTTCATTCACCATTTACCATTTTTCCGCCAAGTTTTCTTAGGACTTTCCTTTCCCAAATTTCCTGTTCCTTTTCCCCCATAGTCCATGTGTCAGATGCAAAGGTCACTATCGCTCGCAAAACGCTTTTGTGAATCTCAGCTTTAGCCCCCTTGAGATGTTCTTATTGTTCATTAATCCTTTCAATGTGTAGAGCCACCGATTTCGTAATAGGTTTTTGCACTTTTTCCTCTGTTTCCTATATACTTCTTTTGTTTTAGTTGTTTCCCTTCTCAACATCTCCATTCTTAGTGAACCAGCTTTCCTTTTTGTTCTTATTCTTCGTGCTGCTCTATTGTGCTGCACGTTTCATTTTGCTGCTTATATCCTTCCATAAGACTTCTATGTCTTCGTTAGTTTGGTGGATTATTTAATGTTTCCCTATACCCTCCTCTTTCCTCCTCCCTTTCCAGCCTAGCATTTCCTAGTATTTCTCTCTTCTTTTGTTTGCCATTTTTTCTTTCCAGTATTTCCTGCTTCAATTTCTTTCTTATGTCCTTTATATTCTTTTCTTCGTCTTTCTCTATAAGAATATGATCTATTTGGTTGATGTATTGGCCGTCCGGTGATCTCCAGATTCCTTTGTGAATGGTCTTCTTTTCGAAATACGTGCTTTTGATTATCATCCCTTCCTCTTTTACGCAGTGTATTAACATTTGTCCATTTCCATTTTCATACTTTACTTAGTAACCTTAAAACAACGAACCTTAATGTTAATTTAATTCTCCCAGGAAATAAAGGAAGTCAAGCTTTGCTTGCACGTTAATAAAAAAAACAATGCGTTTCTGAAATATATCTTCTATTTTTAACAATCTACGACGATTTATAAAAACCGTCCAAAGTATTTGTGATTGAAATGGACACATTGTTTTCCGGTGCGGGTTAAGGACCATTTACATATTGTTTACGACCCCCGCCGACTAGACTTTATAATGTATGCTAATCGAAAGGTGTGAAACGCTCTGCCCGCTTCCTTCCTCATTTGTTTTGGTCCTGGAGATTCCACGGTCACTTTTTAATTCTATTCGCCACGGACAGTTGACTAATGCCCCGTTCTAACCCCGCACGAAATCACGTCGCGCACACCTAAGCGGTATTAATGATGCGCCCTTTTTTCGAAAAGAATGTGCGCTTTTGTTTTCGTCGTTAATACGTACAAATTCAAAATAACCAAGAATAATTACTCAGCGGTCGGTCTTTACAATATATAAATAGGACATCATTATTCGCTGTGTATTCCGCTTAATTTCCATAACAAAACTACGCGAAGGCTCCCGACTTACGCGTCCTTCCTCCGCGGACGAAACCGGTTAATCTGCGGTGGTTTAGCAGGAAATGCAGCAGGGCGATCGACGAAGCAATTCTTCATCGGACGCTGGAATAACGTTGATATTCATAGCCGGCTTGCCGGTTTTAATTTGACCATTTGCCGACTGCACGCCTATGTCCCCAAGGCCTACTGCCACCGAGGGGCACGGAGCTTGCTGCCAACGACATCTAGCGGGCAAATCCAGAGCGAATTAGGAGAGCTTCAGAGAGAAAAATGCTTTGAATAAAGTGGCTCCGTACAGGCAGACTGGCGCCAGCCGTCGTCGTCTAACGTGGATTTCTCCAAGAGCAGAACTGTGCAATGCAAAAGGTGACCAGAGAAGTCCTTTTATTTTGTAGCAGTAGGCTTGGAGAGACCGTTTACTTGTCATGTCACCGCTCTTCGCTGGACCGCGAGAGTCAGAAGCTGTGACGGGTAATTTTGAAGAATAATGGGCAGAAACGCAGTTCTGCTGTAAAAAGAACAAAGATTTCTTAAGATAATGAGAGGTTATTTTATCTCTAAATGAAATATCACAGCATTCAAAGAATCAGACTTGAGTCTGACAATGTGACTGGAAAAAATGTTCAAAAATCATTTCTTCACCAATATTCTCAATTTTCGTAACGTATGAAGTTTCGCAATTGAAGTGCAATATGTGATCTGTTAAACGTAAACTTTGGACTTGTAATTACCGTAAGAATGGCTGCACAAGGGGCCCAATCGGGACTGAGTGCGGCGGGAAAAAGGCTGTAGTTATTCTTTGCGCTAACAGATGGCGCTGAACGTATTTTTCTTCAAATTCGCTGGTTGGGCGCGAACTTTGAGTGACTTTCTCACGAACGCCCGTCTTGGGTCGTCCGTCGATAATATCCTCGTATCCAGTGCGTTCCAATCAACTGCTATCAAAATCGAATAATTGAAAGTAACCGCACAAACCAATAAGAAACCGATAAAAAATAACTGTAGGTCGAGCGTTTAAGTACCGTACTAGAAAAGCAATACCATTCCTGCGCGAATTAAAAAGCTGTTCCCTTAGATGTTTATCTCGCGACAGGCGCGCACACAAAAATCAATTCCACCGCAAAAATTTCAGCGCCGCGGGGCGCTGAATCCGGGCGGCGAACCGCCCGCGTAGCTCCGCCGACGTCCGTTAGATGGCGCAACGGGCCCCACCGTCGCTCGAATTTATGCGACCGCAAGCAGCCGCGCATCGAAACACATACAGTAAACACGCAATAAACAATCTGCCGATATTACTTAGGGCCGACGGCGGGGAAAAAATTCACGTAAAAACGCCGTAATAGGAATCGGAACTGTACAATAAAGTAATAAAGAAGATTAATAGACTGTCTTTGCTGGCTCGATCGGACGATCGGTTTTTCCGACCAGAATCGAATCTATGGATCTAATGCAGTGGTCCCTCAACTGTGGGTCGAGTGTTTGCAGGCTTGCCAACTTACCGACTTGAAGAAATATAATTTCAAATAATTTTCGCACGAAGCATAATCGAGAGCACGAAGTACATAGTATGAAGTATATAATCTTTTGTTTTTCAAATTCATCGCCTACTACACATCCTGAAAAAAACTGAAAATCATCATCTTCAAATATGTGAATATTGTCCATATTGTTTATTGTATCAAAAACATAAGTTATATAAACAAAAAAATGCATCGCCTACTAGATATCCTGAAAGAATTGAAAATTGTCATTTTCTTCAAATGTGAATATTTTCCATATTATTTAACGTATCAAAAAATTTCGACAGAGAAAGTTGTAGACATCAAAACATTGTGTAGAATAATTCATAAAAATATTTTTTACCTTGAACCAGTTTCGAGATGTGACCAAAAGTTTTATTTTTTAAATGGAAACCATAGTTGATTTTCACATTACTAAATTACTTGATTTTTTCCCTTCCGAACGATATAAGCACTCTTTTGTTTTGAAAACAAAACATAGTTCTTCATCATGGATAGTGTGATGTGGGTTAAAATCTATGTGGAATATAATTTTTCTTCTCCTAAAGTATGGAAGGTAAACATATTTCATACTTTAGGAGATTTTTAGTTGATTTTCTTTATGTTCATCTGTTTAAATTTAAAATGTAGATTGAAAACCGTAGTTCTTTTCTTCTTAAAAACATAATTTCCCCAGAAACTTCTGGGGAAATTACCAGTTAAAAAACTAGCAATTGCCAGTTTTTAGCTCCAGAGAACCTTCTTATCCAACACATATTTCCAAAAATAAAGTTTAAATAAAAATAAATTAAAGCTAAATATAATGATCAACATTTTTATCTGCAAAAATTTTGTTAGAAAGAATATTCTGGATCAAAGGAATTTCAGAACACATTGCAACATAAAACTTTTAGGTATCTCTGTTCTAATAGGTTTATATAAAAGCGGAGAACACGAGCCGATACACATTTACATTTTTATTGGAACGTAGGACCATAATCAGAAAATTAATTCCGATTTGCGCTTACTGCAAACGGCCGATTGCCTGACTTTTGTTTATGGCTTCATCTCCGGCACACAGCAGGCGCTTGTGGGATGGCGTTATCACAGGAAACCTATACACCATCGATATCAACCGCCTTTATTGCTCCCTTTATTGCATTTCAGATTTTCTTCTAATTTTCGCAATTAAGATTCCTGCGGTTTTACTTAATTGCAGAAATCAAGCTTCGGCGTTTCATCTGATGGAAATAATAAAAGCGGTTGGAAATAATACACTTTTTACATGCATAAATGATTTATTTATGCATGTAAAAAGTGCACGATTAAGCTTAATTTATTTAACGAGTACACGTCGTAACTTGTAAGCAATAATAATGGTAATACAGGAATTCCATTAACACACAGAAGATGGACGTATGTGTGTCTGAAAATAAAAGCTTCAAGTATTTATTATTTATTAAATATAACCGCCATATAATCAAGTAGTCGTCACTTTTCTCCTGCTTTGGTAAATTATGCGCATTAGATGCCCGGATAACAGTTATGTGTGTGTGTAACTCCAAGACGTGTAGTGTAAATACGTCTAACTGTTTTGCCGTCAATTACAGAAACTCAATTATTTATTAATAACGTTGTCCGGCCACTAATCGTTCTGCTCCAACGACTGATTTATTTCGAAGACCAACTTGGAGCTTTTAATTTGCCGGAATGCCATTTGATGCTACGGAATAGCGGAACGAATTCGAATTCATTTATCAATTTAAAAAAAAAGCAAAGATTCATTATTATTTCTTTTTTTCTGTTAAGAAAGTCCTTCATAAATAGTTTACAATGTGCCTACATGACGATTCCTGAACAGCCTCCTATCTTCACGTGATCAACAGATAATACACCTCACAGCTTAGTATAACCTTAGATAACCCCTCCTGCTTTTTTTAAATGGTTTGTCGCTTTCAATAGAGCGACCCCCTTTTCTATCTCTAAACAGATATTTCAAAGCCTTTTATGTGTTTTTTTAAAACTTATCTTCAATCTCTTCAAAATTATCTCACTAGCAGCAATCTATCTATTTTTGTATTTATTTTCTATTTCATGTTTAATATTTTCTTGGGTGGTCTATATTAGTTTTCTTCTATTACTAGCTATTTTCAAACTATTCGTTATTTTACCTTTGAATATTGTTCACAGGCATTTTCTTTTGAGTTATGAATACAATACTTTTCAAAAAGTATGTTCATAAGTCAATTATAATACGATATAGTAGAATCGGAATCCTTGAATGCCAAATATTTTTCGATTTGGAACAGCCTTCTTGATTTATAATGAGAAGATGGATCAGAAGAGAATAAACACTTTCCAAGTTTTACAAAAATATAATCAAATGGTATAAAGCCAAATGGTTCCCTAGCACATTTGCACCCATAAGATTTTATATTCCACATATTACCATCAACATCTTATTGGGTGGATATAGTGAGAATACACTTTGGATATAGTGAAAATACACGTGCGTTTTATATTCGGCGCGGTTATTTATTGAATTCGGAAACACCTTTGAACGAGCCTCGTCCTGGGCGACCTGCAGATCCTTTTTGGGCGCGGGGAAGAACAATTGTCGACGCGACGCGTTTGTAGGCGTTCTCCGCCTCCTTTGCACGGAGAGGAGGTGATAGTTCCTGTCACGAGACACCGCGGATTCTTCCAAATGCGAGACGTGCAGGGAAGCAGAGGAAGAAGGCTCGCCCGCCGAAGACACCTGAGACTTAAGCCAGCTGTCCGCGATGCGGCGGCTTTTTCGTCCATTGTTCCGAGCACCTACCTGTTGGTAAATCGACGAAAGTAATAGTTTTCGGTTGGCCGGGTATAAAGGGACTCGTCGAGATATCGAATTTGTGTCGTTCACAATCGGGGATTCGATCAAACTGAATCGGACGCGGCGATTTGGGTGTTCTAGTTTTTTTTTTCTGAAGGGGGTTTGGTTTGGTTTGTTTTCTCAACTTGGAGATGTCAAGCTTGATAAACAGTATACTCAAGTTTAGCTTACGTTGAAGAAAGGGTTGAAGAAAGTAGCAGCATTTTGGAGCACCAGGAGAAAGATTATGGTGGAACACCTGTATATTGTCACTTATTTGTACTGAACATAAAAAAATATGATAAAAAAGTTATCAGGTATTTGGCGGTTTTGCATAAACATTAATTATTGAGTTATTTGAGCTTAAAGTTAATAGCTTCGTCCATGTTTTTAAATAAAACACTGTATATATTGTTTAAGAACTATGTTTTGTTTTCAAAACAAAAGACGCATTCAAAGAACGCATTAAAACGAAAGCATTATTAAATGACATTTCATCTCACAGTGTTTTGGCAACCAATTTATTCTTAAACAATCTACTTAATAACGTTGTCAATGTGTACTTATTAATTCCTAAAATTTAAATCTTTTCCACTGTATAATTTGCCAGTCGTAAATCAACAAGTTCTTGCATTTATATATGAAATTCGCTCACATACATTAAGGAGGAAAAAACGAAATTTCTCATCATTTTAATTGCATACTTTCTTGTTTACCCCCACGTATGGGAATAATTACCAAAATCACTGAAATAAAAAAGGTGACGCTGTAATTACCAACTGGAAGGCGACACGGTAAGCGAACACAGTTCAAGAAACCATCGTCACTAATTAGATCTATTCCCTTACGGTTTCAGAATAGAAAATAAAAGAAACCGCGTCCCGATTTGGCCTAACTAACCCAATAACGGTAGCTACAATTATACCTAACGCGACCAGCAACTAACGAGTCGTTAAAACAAAGAATAAACCGTGTAATAAACCGCACGGATAATGTCCTACGGCACAAAGGCGTTAGATAACGCTTTTGAATTCGAAAGATCGGTTTTCGGGCGGTTAAAACAGGAAGCGACATTGCATTGGGGGAGGTTCACCCCTAGCAGTTCGACGAACCGCTCACAGATGGCACCACTAGTGCCAGTTTCGCCGGTTTTACCATCGAATGGCTTACGGAGGTGTTTAATGATTGTCGCGTTGAAAAATCGGAATACCAACGGCATTGTTGGCGATTTTTTGCGGTCCGTAACGAAGAATGGGGCGTAACGTCATTACTATACCGCCCAATTAGAAATTCAAATCGGTTGTCCTACGTAAATTGTTGCTGAGTTAGATCATTTAAGGTGGGGGAATGATGGAAAAGTATTGCAGGAGATTGGATAATATTATTGTGGGTTTGTATAATCATAATAATAAATTAGCGTAGTGCTTTAAAAAATTTAGAGGAATGTTAAAAAATAAGTGATTACTTATTATAATATAAAAGAAGTTCGTTAAGGACATGTTCAACATTTACTTTTTTACATTTATTAGTAATGATGTTTTCCATCCATTGTCTATTGGTTTTGCATCTTGAATGTTGGTTCATAACTGGAATGATTATTTTAGGAAGATGCTCTTACTTTTCAAGTATTTAAAACCTAAAGCAACACAAGTTGAAAATCATTTAGAATATTTTGAAATTTAATCACGCTATCACTATAAATTCTAAAAAGCTTTTTTCCCAAATACCATAATATATGAAACTATTGTTCAATGTCTATTAAATAGTATAGTCTACCATGAAAAATCTTTCACGCAAATTTTTCATTACCCACATTAATATTAATTAGCATTAATTCACGATGCAGCACATTCCGCTGTTTTAACTGCCTTCTAAACGTCATTGCAACCGTATGAGTGTTTTCATCGATAATTTAACCATATGCCATATTAGAATTACAATAGATATCGTTAAAAAACCGCGTGCACGTAAAAATGCAAAGTTTTTTTTACAGTACTGTTAGCACTTATTGTAAGTGCTAACAGTACTGGTATTATTTGGATAACCGTTAAAGGTGGGATATAGAATTTCATGACTGACCACGTGTCTGAAAAAGAAGTCGATGATGACCTGCTAATCCACAGCGCCAGTGACCCAGGGGTATTATAAATTTTAGCCCCCAGTTGAGGACTGCATACATATGTATAAGCAAGCAAGTGCTAATGCCCTATTGTATTGCAGATTTCATGTTAATTTCACCAGTTGGCGCCACTGTGCTGGCATGATTTGCTCAACAGGTGAGGAGTCTCCCCAATATTAGGCCTTTTTTATTTGTCTCTGCGCTCAAAATATTTTTATAACAGGTACCCTCTAAACACGTCGCGGTACATAAATACATAAGTAATTAGAATGGATAATTGAGAAGTAATATTAATTATTAAATTGTTATTAATAACGGCGATTATAGATAAAGCGTTTATTTTAACAAGTTATTTTGTGGAGATTTCGTAACTTAATAACCTTATTTATGTCATTCATGGTACGTTTTTTGCTGTTATTAATTCCTTATGTGATGTAGCAAGTAATTTAACTTCTGTGTAAAATTACGAAAAATTATAGTTTATATGTGTTAACGATTCTAATGACGAGTTTCATGAGAAAGTGGATTTGATTTTTTGAATTAGTCAGCTGATTAATATATTTTTTAATTAGTTTTTTTTATTTAAAACAGTTAATAAGCAATAAACAATGTATGTTTATAAAATAAGTATTGTATACAAAATTAGAGTTGTAACTCTATACATATACATATATATATATATATATATATATATTATCAAATCGTAAAATAGCTTATCTACGAATATTAATCAATCAGAAAGTGATCAAAGACCATAATTACTGTATTATAACAATATAAAAACCATAACATCATTTTTAATCTGATAAATGTCTTAATACATTCTGTGTATACATTTATTTTTGTTATATTAATACTGCTATTTATTGAAAATGTTAAATTACTAGAAAAATTGTGAACCGGTTACATTAATATTAATAATTCCATTCATTAATAGAATTATTAATGTTAATGCAAACGGTTATTAAGCATACACGGCTCTTTAATTTTCAACATTTTAATTACTTACTGAAAGCTGCTGCGAAGGTATAATCGTTAAATAATCCATTCATTTTTGGATACAATTTTATAAAATGTGGAAGTTTGTACCTTTTATAGCTGAATATTAATCAGTAATAAAGTTATCAGAGTTCGAAAAATATTATGAGAAATAAAAATGGGAATTACAGAATTATTTCCTTAATTAATATCAAAGAATTATATTTCTTTCTTTCGATAATTTCATCAAGAAAACTCTTCATGTTGAAATATCAATCCTGTACTTGAATATATGTTTTGTGTATTTTAGAAAAAGGGATTCTTTTAAAATATATTAGCTATTAGTTATTGAGTCACTATCTAATTTTCAAAGGGCGCTTTCAGGCACTAAAGTTCACTTCATTACAGCGTCATAAATTCACTTCTTTAAAGCACTATGACAAATATGATTCAAATTTTTATGGTTCAGTACTTTAATTTCGCCAAAAATAGTCGATTAGACTTGATCGTGTTTTTACAAAATAAAAAAAAATATTATTTTTATTATAATAACAACTAAAAATTATTTATTTTGATTTAAATTTTATGTTCCTCTCAGAAATTGTTTTAATGAATAAAATTACTAATATTAATGTAAAGGGTTATTATACACTGCTCTTTAATCTTGAACATTTTTATATCTATAAGTTGTATTTGCTAGAAATTATACCTTCTGATTATATTCTTATTTTAACGTTCCGTCCTACATGTTTCCGGTTTTGGTATCCATCTTCAGGTACTCTACAAACAATAAAGATATTACTTCTAATAGAGAAGATATTATTTCTATACAAATTATTGTATAATCGTTTTACAATTGCATAATCTACTAGGAGTATATTTTATGGGAACTAAGGTGTTGTTTCACTTGTTTCTAGGTTTGATGTTTTGATTATTGTTTCGGCTATTTTTAAGGATTCATTTATGGGAATGTTCATCTACAAGTTTGTTACATCTAAGGAGAAAACAGTACATTGATCTGGTAGTTTTTAGATTGATTTCAGTTCGTCTTAAGTTGCGTTCTATTATTTATCGCGTGTTTAGGTTTGAATTTTATTATATCTTAGAAAATTTTGTTTATACTTTTCCTTAATTGGTGTGAATCTATGGCATTGGATCTATTTGGATCTATGGTATGTAGTCTGGACATTTTTGGGTCCACGGGAGTTAAATGTTGTTATATGGGTTGTTATACGTGTTAAGTTTAACTTGTTTTAATTTATTTTTTATTAAATTTATAATTTTTTTTTATTTTGTTATGAAATCCGTTTAATGGTTTTTTTCGAAGGTAATTTGTAGTTGTTTTTGTGCACGAAAGTTTCAGCTTTGTTATTAATAGTAGTATGCTTGTTTGTTTAAAATTGTTAATCTTGTGTTTTTACCAATTTTAGTTGCCTTAACAATGTTGTTAAGACAGCAACATTGTTGTATATTATTTTTTTTTGATTAATGAATTGAGACATACCATCTCCTTCCTCTGTTGGGTTTTCATTTTCGCTTTTCCGGTGTTATATTTAGTTTCTAGTCTTCTTTCTTGGTTCTTTATATGTTGTGTTATGTCAGCTCTTATTTTATCGTCTTCTAGATGATTTTTTGATGACGATGAGGATTATTTTTGATTGCTGCTTTCATATCTATCGCTACAACGGTTACGTTGGGTTTATTTTCTGTTGTTTGTATATTTGGGGGTCTCTCTTTATTAATACTTTTTCTTCTTTGGTCAGTGGAAATGTTGGTGATTGTCGGGTTTTGTTGGTGGGTATTGTCTTTTTAATTTGCCATTTTCTTCTTGTTCCCTTCTTTTCACTCTTATGAGATTTTCTTTTTTCTTATCTTGAGTTTTCTTGTTCGCTTGTGCGATGTTTTTGAAGTTTGTCTCTAGTTCTTGTAGAATAATTTGTATCATTACATGCACGGTGCAGTTCTTATAATAATAAATTCGTAAAAATAAAATAGAAACACTCTCAAAAAATGGAGTGCACCTACTCCTTCGAATGCGCGATTGTGGGGCTATATATGTAGGAGAAACTAGTATCTACTGGCAAAATTTATAAATAAACCATCGAAAAAATCGATCTTTTACTTGAGGATTTGTGTTATGTAAATCAGTATAATGTGAACGACAGTTTCCAATTTGTTAAACAAGTTAGGGGGTTTATTGTCCCCAAGGGTTTTACTATCGTGTCGTTTGATGTGGTTAGTTTGTTTACCAATATCCCGTCAGAACTGGTTTTGGAAATAATTTAGTTGAGATGGAATGACATACAGCCTCACTGCAGTTTCTATTTTGATATTTTTGTTGCAGAGCCTGAGATTTATTTGCGATAACATATTTTTCTCTTTTAATGACGTTAACTATAGACAGATATTTCGTACACCTATGGGGTCACCCATTAGTCCAGAGTTGGCGACGTTAGTGGTGGATTTCGTTTTAGATAATGTCATACCTAAGTCGAGTTTTAGATTACTTTTTATAAAAAAAAAGTTAAATATATTCAATAGTTTTAGCGCAGACATACAATTCACGATAGAAGTAGAAGAGGACGGGTTTATGCCATTTTTGGACACTAATGTAATAAGAACGAGATAATATTTAAAAAAAAAATGGACTGATACAAGCCGTCATATTAATTTTTATTGGAATAAGAATGATTCAATTTTCAACAAAAAATAAACATCATTAGAGTATAAAAAATCGTATTGAAAACATAATCAAGAATTTCTGAATGCTGATTTGATAAATTTAAAGTCCATTTTTGTTAACAATAATTTCCCGGTTAGATTGGTGAATTCCATTTTATTTTCAAATAATGAGCTAAATCCTAATGTTAAAACACCCAGTATTTTTGAACCAGTAAACAAAAACACAACGAAATTTAAAAGATTAATGTTTATTAAAGGCTTGTCACATAAACTAAAAAAAATATTCAGACTTGTTTTACCTAATAATTTAATAGCTGATTATCAGCTGTCAAAAGTCAGTATATTGTGCCCAGTATATTATTTCATTTTTAGTTTCTACGATCAAAATTATTCCGAATTTCATTCAGGTTTACCTCACCTAAACCTAAGGTTTTTTTAAAAAATATTTGGATTTTTTTTTAAATGTAGTAATAATGTTAATTATTTAAAAACAGAACATTTATTGTCCCCTTTTGCATTAAATTCACCCTGATGTGTACTAATTGATTACATTTCTTGTCAAACTAGCGAAAACATTCCTAAGGTATACAGGTAAAAAATAAATTCTAAATAATAACGAGTTTTAAACGGTAATAACGTGTTTAATTTAAATGGAACACAAACCCTGTATTTTATGCTAAGAATAGATGTGAAATATAATTGTCTATCGAATACTATTAGGCTTCCCTATACCTAACTCCTCACGTTTTGATGGAAAACGCACATTTTTCAAAATGCAAACTGATTTTAACAAATATAATATTTATCAGGCCACCTATGGCATTTTGACAAGGCGTTCTATTATTTACGAGTCATTTATGTTTATGTCAAAAGTGTTTCTATGCAAAGCATCTTTTAATGGTAAATTTTGGTTTTTGGATGTGGGTGTTAGACAAAGTTGCAGAAAATGAAAACTTTTTAAATTTTGTTCTGTTTTGATGAATGCATATTTCGGAACACTGGATCCGATAACAGACATAATTTTGATTACTATTCTGATTCCAATCCGCATCAATTTAGAATAATTAATAAGCACAGATAGTTAGTGAATATATGGGGTGGAATAATTGAAGAATATGTAATTGTTCCTTATGTTTTACAATACCATTTAAATAGAATATTGTTTTTGGATTTTTTGATAAATTAATTTCAAATTTTATTAGAGGACATTCTGTTAGAGATAAGGAGATCGATGTGGCTGCAGTTGGATGGAGCTCCTCCACACTTCCATCGTGGGATCCGAGTATTTTTAAATGTGTAGTTTTCCCTTCTAATTGAGTTTTAAAAAGGGGATACGGTTGTGTTTTACGGACGTGTTTATACAGTCGTCATTTTGAACATTTATGATAATGTATTTACACAATTTACTATTATTATATTCACAGTTTAAAGTAGTAGATAAAAATTATAGATAAGTATTATATTTGTTAAAATCAGTTTGCATTCTGAAATATGTGCGTTTTCCATCAAAACATAAAGAGTTAGGTATAGGGAAGTATAATAATATTCGATAGAGAATTAAATTTTACATCAACGCTTAGCATAGAATATTGGGAGTTCCATTTAAATTGAACAAATTATTACCGTTTAAAACTCGTTATTATTTAGACTTAATTTTTGGACACTCTGTACACTTTGGGAATTTTTCGCCAGTTTGACAAGAAATGTAATCAATTAGTACACATCAGGGTGAATTTGATGTAAAAAGGAATAATAAATGTTCTGTTTTTAAATTGTTAACATTATTTAAACAAAAACGTTAGGTTTGGGTGAGGTAAACCTTTATCTAAGCTGTTCAGACCTTCTTTTGTTTTCCAAAAAAATGCATCCCCTACTAGATATCCTGAAAAAATTGAAAATCGTCATTTTCTTCAAATGTGAATATTTTCCATATTATTTACCGTATCAAAAAATTTCGAGGGAAAAAGTTGTAGATATCAAAACATTCTTTAGGATACTTAATAAAAATATTTTTTACCTTGCACAGGTTCGAGATGTGACCCAAAGTTGTATTTTTTAAATGGAAACCGTAGTTGGTTTTGCCATTATTAAATTACTTGATTTTCTCCCTTTCGAACCATATAAGGTTCGATGTATATCTTTCATAGTTTGGGAGATATGAAGAAAAATCATATTCCACACATTTTAACACACATCACACTATCCATGATTGAAACAAAAGACTACACATAATATTGTTGAACAACTCTCGTGTCATAAGTTGTAGTTGCCGTCAATTAATCATATTCCACATTGATAATGGCGTTTTCAACTCCGGCAATAAATGAATATTTAAATTTATACCCCGACAGAAAATGACGATTTTCAGTTTTTTCAGGATATCTAGTATGCGATGCATTTTTTTTTGGAAAAACAAAAGAAGGTCTGAACACAGACCTTTTTAGACAAATACTTCCCATATTGATGCATTTAACCGAGTCTGTAGTTCTTACCGTTTCCAACATACCAATGTTGAGCATCGAATTTGGAACACAATATAGGGGATGTCTGAAAGCAGTCAAGCGCATCATCAATTTCATCACTTCTTTAGAGCACGAGGTATACCTATATGTTTGGCAAATATCATTTAATTATTTTACGGTACAATCCTTTAATTTTGACAAAAAAAAGTCGATTAGACTTTGAAATTTGTTTTTATATGTTTCTTAAAATAATTGTGTTCATAAATAAAATTATTAATATTAATGTAAACGATTATTATTATAATCTATTTCTTAATTTTCATTATTTATTAAAATATGTTTTGACATTGGTATCTACTAGTTAAATACTCGTTAAAATGTATGTTTATTATTAGTATTTTTTAAAAAATTCTTGGACGACGGCGTAATTTTTATAATTTTTTTTTCTAACCCTACCTCATCACGTTCAACTCTTGCACGTCACCGGGTATCGCCGGTAGGGATACCGACGGTATGTGAGCGGCCCGACACGGTCTGTTGCTTAGCTACCGTATTCTGCGAAGTGTAAACACTTCCCCACCCGATGGTGGGGGACACCTATCGCGGCCCTCCGCCGTCCGTATTGAGCCACTGGGCGCCGACCAATGGCGCGCGCACCCCGCTGGAGGGGAAGGCACACCGCGAGTGGTGGGGGGTTGCTGGCACACCGCGACCGCGGTCTACACTCCCGAGCACCGTACCTTTCGGCCACTCGCTAGTGCGTACAGAGACGTCGTGAGTGCGACATATGCATGATAGCAGCGGAGAGCCAGTAGTAACCCGCCATCCCCTAAAGAGTAGTGCGCGACGTTCGCTTGATGTTGTGACGCGGGAGTGCGCGACGACGCAAGAACGGCTTACGGCGGGTGTAGTACACACATGGCGGCAGCAACATACCTGCCGACGAGTAGTGTGTTAACGTCAGATGTTGACAGCGGTGTAGTGGTCGGTATGAACGGGATGAACATAACCGGCGGTTATCACAACAGTAACTCGCCCAGGTCGGGCGTGGAGAGTGACATGAAGTACCTGCCGCACCACCAGCACCATCACCAGCACCACCATCACATGCCGGCTTCGCCGTCGCCCAGCGGGCCAGCCATGATGAACCCGTGGGTTAGCTTGCAATCGTCCGATCCGTGGAATATGCCCATACATCATCATCACCAGGATATTAAGCCTCTGGCGCAACACGCAGAGATCTTACACAGGCAGCAACAGCAACAATTAAGTTCCCCGCATCACCATGGGTGGTCGATGTCGCAACCGTCACATTACAACCCCGGAGCGGGTAGCCCTTTGCAAACGGTTAACGGTATGCTCTCTCAGTACCCGCCAACACCTCAATTGCACCACTCGTTGCATCGGGAACTTCAAAGTCCTCACCATCCGCAACATCCAGGCGATAGAGATAGCGTGGGGGAGGATGAGACTCCGACCAGCGATGATCTAGAAGCTTTCGCCAAACAATTCAAACAGCGACGAATAAAGCTAGGATTTACCCAAGCCGACGTCGGCTTAGCCTTAGGAACATTATACGGAAACGTTTTCTCACAAACCACAATATGTAGGTTCGAAGCGCTTCAGCTTAGTTTCAAAAATATGTGCAAATTAAAACCGCTCCTCCAGAAATGGTTGGAAGAAGCCGATTCCACCACCGGCTCACCTACTTCGATCGACAAAATAGCCGCTCAAGGGAGGAAAAGGAAAAAGCGCACCAGCATCGAGGTATCCGTCAAAGGCGCCTTAGAACAACACTTCCACAAACAACCCAAACCGTCGGCGCAGGAAATCACCTCGTTAGCAGATAGCTTGCAATTGGAAAAAGAGGTGGTGAGAGTCTGGTTCTGCAACCGACGGCAGAAGGAGAAAAGGATGACTCCGCCGAACACCCTCGGACCAGACATGATAGATAACCTGCCGCCGAGCGGACATATGCACCCCAGCTACGGCCACCACCCGACGGACATGCACGGGTCGCCCATGGGCGGCCAGCACTCGCATTCGCACAGCCCCCCGATGCTTTCCCCCCAAGGTATGGGACACCAGTTGACGGCCCACTAGCATCCGGCTCACTGGGCATCTCTTCTCCATCACAGCGACAACGGCTAGCGTCTCATCCAGCGTTCAAGTCACCCATAACGAAAATGGAGTGAACTGGCGACAGAAGAAGAAAAAACTGCTACCTCAGAGATTTTCGTTCGACGAGAACCATGCTGTTGTATTTAATAAAAAAAAATCATGTGATCGAAAGTTGTGGTGTCCAGTGCGTAAGTGTCGAGAAGCTTAAGTAACGAAACATTCCAAAAACAAACAAACAAACGAACTCTACATAACAACCCCTTCTTCCACCCAGATTTAAAACAAACATTTAATAATAATATAAGTACGGACTTTGGACGAGGACAAACAAAAAAACAACTTGTACATTAACTGTATATATTATATAATAATAATTACAAATATATATATGAAAATATATAAATAAATGAATAATAGACTATTATATATGTATAGAAAATGAAACCACACACAAACAAACAAGCAAACAAACGAGGATGTAAATGGATATAAAAGAAGTGATATTTCCCGACGAAACTTAATGTACATACTTTAAAGTTGCAGTAGTTGCAATATCGTGATCACACAACTTAGACAAAGAAACAAAAGACTTCTCACCGGGACGTTTACGTTGCAAAGCAAAATGTACAAAAAAAAGAAGGCAACCGCAGAAAGTTTTTCGCGTATACAAAAAAGTGAGACAAAAATCGATGATGTTGAACAACGGAGAAAGAATCTACGATACAACACAAACAACGTTCTAACTACATATAAACTAGTGTATATATTTATTATATTAATATTAATTATATATCGTTGTACGGTGTGAAAAAAATTAAATCCAAAATGTTTTTAAAATAAGCCTTTTGTTTAATTCTCTCGACCTATTACACTCAGAATCGCAAGTCACCCAACGCTGCGTCTGCCATCCAAAGAAGTGTGCGGAAAAAAATAGTTGTGTTTCTCTTGTGTTCGAAATAAAAACAGAAAAAGACCGGATGAGAAAAATCGGTGAGTCCCTTTTCATATTTACATATTTTTTCTTTAGTACACGTTGTTTATATTGTAATTAAACACTATACTTATTATGTATGTCTAAAAATTTAATGTAAACGTTTACTTTTTTCTCTGTTTCTTTAAACAACGAAATATTATTTTTTGGAACAAAAAAAAACAATATTTCCGAACCTACACAAGTAGAGAGAAAGGAATCGTACAATTTCTTTCTATATTACTATTTTTATTACTTAAAGGGACTCATCATAGCATTTTTAATTTAATGTGTACATAAATCCAATTTTGTCTCGAAAAAAAAACTTTAAAAACCCTAATGTAAATATAACGATAATAATATAATATATTTTACAGTAGAAATATTTTTGTAAAGATACATCAAAACAGTTCCTAGTACCTACTATATATGTATATATAGTATACGTACACGGCTTATAGGTAGTATATATACATATATAATTAATTGTTTTTTTCGTAAATCTTTTTTAATTAATTAATTATTATTAATTTTATTATTTTTCAATTTTTATTTGTTAAAACTTATTGTGTCATCTACGTTGTAAATATGCGATGTGAGAAAATTGTTTTTTACTCTACTTCGGTTTTTTTTTGTTAATTAACTGTTGAATAAAGTCGTACCTAAATTACAAAAACCGATTTTTAATTTCATCACTTTTCTGTCCGTTCGAAAATTAAAATGTTAAAATTAGTGAAGACGTAACTAAAAATATGTCTTCATAATTATCATAGTTGATTTTTCGAGTGATTTTAACATATTAGTTAAAACAGCAAAAACATATCTGAAATATACACAATTTTATTTCAAACTGTTATTATAAATCGTAAATTGTTAATATTGCAAATTTATCTTTAATATTAGTAATTTATAAATATTAGTATTTCAGCAATTTAATTTATTGCCCTTTAATGATAAATTTCACAACGCTTAAAGCAGTGATTTTGAAGTAATATTCCAAGTCGTACCTAAATTACAAAAGCCGATTTTTAATTTCATCACTTTTCTGTCCGTTCGAAAATTAAAAAGTTAAAATTAGTGAAGACGTAACTAAAAATATGTCTTCATAATTATCAAAGTTGATTTTTGGAGTGATTTTAACATATTAGTTAAAGCAGCAAAAAACATATCTGAAATATACACAATTTTGTTTCAAACTGTTATTATAAATCGTAAATTGTTAATATTGCAAATTTACCTTTAATATTAGTAATTTATAAGTATTAGTATTCAGCAATTTAATTTATTGCCCTCTAATGATAAATTTCACAACGCTTAAAGCAGTGATTTTGAAGTAATATTCCACTCTGCACACAAACAAATAAAATTAGAAATTAATTATTTAGAACTGTTATACTTCTATATATTTAGGTTAAAGCATTGAAAAGACTTAAATTTGTACAGACTTGTTTTTATTAATATTTTTGCTTGTCAAAAAACAAAACATACAAAATGTAAAACATACAAATCTTAAAATATCAAGTTGTCTATAGTCAAAGAGCTAATAATAAATAACCACAATGGCAATTTGTATAAATTCTAAACTGTCGGATTAAAATGTTTGCACGGATTTTATTGTTGTTAGATACAAAATTTAAACATCTACATTCGAAATAATGTCAAGTTTTTTCTTCAGTTTCCGTAGTTTCAGAAGAATAATCAATGTTAAAGCTGATGCAACCAAATTTTTGGAACCATACATTTCTTATTTTTGCATCTACTTTTTACTTATTCATGGATTTGACTTAATTTCGTTTTTTTTTAAGTTGGAGAAATTTTCAGAAACAACAAAAATGTCAAAAACATCTCAATAAACTGTGAAAGTTACTCTGAAATTATTCTACTTTGATCTAATGTGTAATTAAGAATATAAAATAGAAATAAAAATACCGGTGTTTTAATTTAAAAAAAGAACGAAAGTTAGGTGGTATCGGGAAGAAATTGGATATCCTGTATATCCGAATTTTTTTTAATGTTATTTAGCATATGAAAGTTGCTCCATAACTTTTATTTGAAAGATTTTAAAGAATATTTTAACAGAAAGTC